>VWPU01017541.1:277500-317500 GCA_013398955.1 Callaeas wilsoni
GTGGAAGTCAAACTTCTGGTGGATGCTTTCTCTGGGGCTAAAATTTAACTTAAAATGGAAAAATACTTTGCAACTGAACAAAACATACATTTTAAAATAGTTGATAGCACTCTCAATGATGAATATCTAAGGAAAATTAGAAATTACTATGAATTACTACACCTTTCATAGAATCCCTAAGGTTGGAAAAGAGCTTTCAGTCAAGCCCAGCTTCTCCATTTAGTTCTGTGGTATCCACCTGTCCTTGCAGGGCCTGGCACAGCTCCTTAAAACAACAGCAGGTCACATCGGTTTGGTTGGGCACCATAAATCCATAGTGGACGCTTCCCACGCCAGCTCCTTCATCATCCAGAGGGCGGATGGTGGAGTGGGGATTAGGGAGAGTGAACAACACCTTAGACCACCAGGGTGATTTATCCACATCCAGCTTGCAATTCCCTGCCATTCCAATACCTCATCAGATCCAGGCAAGGAGCAGGATGCAGGTCAATAAGTCAAACACTCCTGGCACTTTCTTTCTTTCTTCCCTTTTCCATCATCCAGAAATAGGTCTTCTCATTCAACATGTGGCAAAGATGAGATTCAGAGGTTTAAGGAAAACGAGGCACCTCCAAAGTATCTGTTGTGGCCAGCAGGTCCAGGGGGTTGATTGTGCCCCTGCGTTCCACTCTGATGAGATCCCTTCTGGAGTGCTGAATCCACATCTGGGGTCCTCAGTGTGGGCAAGATGTGTTGGAGCAGGTCCAGGAGAGGGCCACAAAGCTAATCAGAGGGATGGAGCACCTCTTCTGTAAAGACAGGCTGAGAGAGATGGGGCTGCTCAGCCTGGAGAAGAGAAGCTCTGAGGAGACCTTAGGGCAGCCTTCCCGTGCCTAAAAGGGGCTTATAAGGAACATGGGGACAGACTTCTTAGTAGGGCCTGTTGCAACAGGACAATGGATAATGGTTTGAAATTATAAGAGGGTAGATTTAGACTAGATACAAGAAAGAGGGTGAGGAGACTCTGGAACGGGTTGCCCAGAGAAGTGGTGGATGCCCCATCCCTGGAAACACTCAGGGTCAGGTGGGACAGGGCTCTGAGCAACCTGATCTGGTTGAAGATGTCCCTGCTTGCTGAAGTTGGAGGTTAAACGAGGTGACCTGTAAAGGCCCCTTCCAACCCAAACTATTCTGAGATTCTGTGATCTAATGGTAGGTATTCATACTCAGAGAAACCACGGAAATATTATAGCTAGGGACACTTCAGAAAGATTGTCTTTGCAGGTCACATGTATTGGGGACATCTCATCCTCCGTGTAAGGAAAAAAACTATGTTCACTGTATCATGTATTACTCAAAGAGATCAAGGATTTTTTCTTTCACAGGTTTATTTTGCTTACTCCTACCTCTGTCTCTCTGTAGCACCCAGGTATTTCTTTCCCATTTCTGGTCTCTTAACCCTTTCCAGAAGCTACAGGTTATTCCATTCCCCCCACAGCTATCACTTAGTCAGCTTAAGTGATTCTATAATAGAATATATTAAAATTCTTATCTTTGAGCTGCCCTGATGTATCATCATACAACGGGATCTGTCACTATGTTTGAACATCCTTATTTAATATGTTAGGATGTTATCTGCAATATGTCATATCGCTGTCCCTGGCTGTACCCTAACACACGAGGAAAAGCAGTGGGAAGAAAGCACCCGGGCTGAGCAGGAGTGGAGGAACAAATCCTGAAAAAGCACTGGGAATTTGACAGTGTTCACAAAAGACAGTGTAAAATGTTTTTCAGTAGAGTTGTTCAGGACTGTACCAGTTCCTCTTTCTCGTCACTGTAGGAGGATTGAGACGATTCAATAGTAGTAGTATTTTTAAAAGTACTTTTTAAAGTAGTATTTTAAAAATTGTGTAATAGTCTTCAAAGCAGTGTATGAGTGAGCTATGTAGCAATATTCAGTGAAGCACTCAGAATCAGAACAGAAACTGAATATCCAGCAAAATTTATCATGCAATTAGATGTTATTTGGCTATACTCCTGCTATTCCTTATTTTCTCTTTGCTGAAGAGTAAAACATGCAGTAATGAGTGTCAGCTATGGTAGCCTTACCCAGATGCATGTAAAGTGTAAATGTGAAATTAAGATGTTGGGCCTTTTAAAACACTATCTCATATATTAGATTGGGATAAAAACATCTGTCCAAGAGGAAATCGATCAGTTACTTGAACTGAAAGAGGGAAGGAAAGAAAGAAAAAGTTAATATTTTCACTAAATACAGTGATTACTAAAGCATTACTGATCTGTTCTCTCTCAAATCAGTGTTCCAATATTTGTTAGGACAGTGGAACACATGAACACCCTGTGGTTGAGATTGCCAGGAAAATTCTTTTGGGCTTTGTTCGTAGGTTTGATATATTCAGGTAAGATCAGAGATAAAATAAAGCATGTTCTGATAACTCAATTTACACTTCAATTAATCAAATACACACATATTTATGATTAAAATAATTCATTGTCACAATTGGTGCCATTTTGTGCAAATGTGAAGGGCCATACAGCAAACAAGAGTTTTGGTTGCATGGATTTAAGTACCTAGCAAGATCTTGGAAACTCTCAGAGACAAGCCAAATAGCAACAGTAAATGCAAACACTGGCTTTGACATAGCATCTGTCTGGTAAATATGGATGTCTGTGTGCTCCTTCATCTTGTCAAGGGAAAACAACTAGTTTGGAGTTCAGAGGTAGAGATGTGCATTGGCATAAACTCCAATGCTTTTTGTAAAGCAGGAATAGAGACAAGAAAACACTCTCCTCCATGAGGGAAGCAAGAAGGTCATTTTTCTGTGAAGAGAATTGCTTTTGTGGTGACTTCTGTCTGGAAAAGAGTGCTTTCCTATCCTGAGAGGATGCTCCTCTATAATCCCCAGGACTCTTCCATAAGAATTCAGCAACACTGAGACTCATGCCCCTCTATGTCATTTTTTACCACTGAATCTATTTGGAATCAGAGGGTCCAGGATACTTATTACCTCTCTTGGGAAGGATATTTAGAATGTGTCTTGTCTAATGATCCTCACCATCCTTTCTCTGGGATTGGAAAAGACTGGCAGGTACCTCTGGACCAGATCTAATTCACCAGTAGTTTTTCTTACATTAAATCTCAGCCCACTTCTTCATCTTAGCCAGAAGATTGCTTTAGACTCTAATTTAGAGAACTCTGGGTTCATACTCTTCCTCCTCCCAAAATCTTTCAAGGACCGTTGAAAACGCCATTTTTTTCTGTGCTCCGGTACTTGATATGCAAAGTATGATTTTCAATTCATGAATATGAGGACAAATAACTAGATTACCACGACTTCACGATCATATTGGTCATGATCATGGTCATTAGATTACACCTAACTTCTAGGCTAACATTTAAATTGTGCCTTGGTTCATCACATGCAACAGCTTTGGCAGAAATCTTGCTTACGTGTTCATAAACTATCACCACCAGGAAATGACGGTGGTGTTGGGATATATATGGCATAGGACTCCATCTAATTTTCTATTTATAAGCAAGCTGTTTTCCCATGCAGCTTCAAGCCACAGCTCATATAGACTGAATTACCTGACATAGATTATGCAAAGAAATTTATGTTATTAAAAAAAAAAAAAAAAAGAGTCTGAGTTTCTTCCTATTCTGGACAACTTCAAAGGTTCTTCTGAAGAGCCCTTGTCTTCTCCTTCATTTCCAGAGCTAGTCTCACGTGCTCTAATGGCTCAATATGAAACCATCAGCACTTTTACACAGAATTTTAACACCAGCCAACAAGCCAGGTCAAAAGGAGTATCCTCCAATGCTGCTGTAACTTTTCTAGAACAAGCAGAAAGCATTTGTAATACTTGGCTGCCACCTCTTCTGTCATCCCTCGCTTCTCTGACACATGGAGATTTGTGCAAACGGGGGCAGAAAGAACACGTTTAAAACTACTGCTCCATCCGTATTCATCCAGAAGGCACATTTTTTCTGCATACTGGATTTTTTGCTTTATTTTATTTTGCCAGCACTCTGTCAGATGTAGTTCTGATTACAACCTGACCATCAAACTCCCCAAACTGAACTCTTGCACCGACTGAAAGTAAAGGCAGTGTGTCTACGAAAGTCAGCAAATCTGTGAGTCAAAAGAAGACACCTTACCAAAGAGTCAGAATTTGATATAAGGTAGAAAACATCCAAAAGCATGGAAGAAATGCTACTTCTTGGGTAAAGAGATTCTGTTGCCGATACAAATCAAAGATTAATAATTCATTTCTTTACAGACCTTCTACTCGACTCTAAGGGGTAAAATAGTTTGAGAGCCCCACAAAAGCAGGGGAAAATATTATATATTTCCCACCTTCTGTACATTTTAAACCAATTGACCTCAGTAGGGTGAGAAGGTCTCCCAGGCTCATGGCTGAAAACAACTTTGAATGCTCAATACAAAATTTAATATCTATTAGCTGGGAGAGAAAGAAAAAAAAGGAGCTTCCAAATTGGTGCCTTGGTTCGTAAATCTCAGTTAAGAACAGCATCTTTGGTCAACGGACAGAGAGGAAAGTTAACTCAGCTAAATTTCAAACTTTCTAACAGTGTTGCAGTTTAATATATTTTCCTACTCTATTATTCATCCAGCATAAGCTGTTGTATATGATGAAATATTTTACCCTGATTTTTTGACTTGCTCTTCCTCTCTCAGATTTCAACAGACGGGGAGAGAGTGTAGGGGTGCATTTACTGCAGGAAGTTTCCCTTATACGTTGTCTGGTTGTAGCTTCAGCCAATAACACATTGCCTATTCTTCAATATAGGGCAGATGATTATACAGCCAAGGTACTCATTGACATTTTTGTATTCCTTGCGTAAAGTAGAATATTCAAGAGCTAAAACAGTGTTTAAGAAGTTGGGTTTTTCCTTGACATGTTGTTCAGATAGGGTTTTGGGGAGTTGGGTACTGAAGTAGGGATGATACAGCTAAAATATTAGCATTCGTTTTCTTATGCTAGCTAGTAATGTTGTTAATGAATTTCTTTTGAAGACTCAGCTTCCTTAAAAACCTAAACACCTGCCTGAAGTCTGGAGTTATATTCCAGCCAATAATGTTTTGAATTTTTGTAGAGTGAGCTTTTGCATAGCTCTATGTGTTGAACAATCACTTGCCTGTATTTTCTCTTTGTGAAAAAAAAATCTAAGTCTTTATTCAATGTCTTTCACTGTGTGGCACTACCTGCTTTCATATTTTAGCATTTGAAAAACATTTATTTATCTTCATAAACTTGGCTATTTAGAAGTAAATAACATTAGATTGATAGATCACAGAGAAATCAAGCAATAATCTAAAGTCACATCTAACTCCACTCCTTAAAAAATACCATTATCAGCAATTAGATACTTCCTTATAGTCTTCCTGTAGTCAAAAAGACCTAGCAAATTACAAAATACTCCCCACAAATAACACCTTCGCACTATAAGTTGATAGCTAAGGATCATCTCATCACAGTCCTCTGTTGAAAGAGCTATAGGTGAAGCGCCTGTCTTATCTTTAAAGATCAAACCTTATATTTATTTTTTTTTTATAACACCAGCATTTACTTTAGAGTCAGTCTATAAACTTCAGCCGAGGCTAATATTTACACATTTTTTTGTTTTTATTTTGCTTTTCTGAAATCACTACCAGCACCAAAGAAAGGAAAATGCCACCACAATAAAAAAGCAAAAAGTAATAAATCTATTGAAAATAGAGGAAAGTAATTTCTCAGAAGATCCTCACCATACACATAACCATAAATTTACTCACAGAAAAACTATTATCTCACAGCTTTATCAGAACCAAAGACACCACTGGTTTGCAAACTGCAGTAGTTTCCTGCTACAGATATTGGTAATTCAGATTTGTCCTAGAAAGAAAATTAAGCAAAAATTAAACATAAAAAATAAAATAAATGCAATCTAGGAGGAAAATTTACGAAACAGCAGCCTATGCTATTCACAGTCCAAAGAAAACACATTGGTTTAGCACAGAAATGACAGTAAAGCAAAATACACCGTTCTCTCTTCTCTTTCTTTATGATATGTAATTTTCATAGGCAACACAATAATTGGTTTGTCCATTAGCCTGATAGTAACATCAACTTATTTTCATTTAATACCTATAATAGTTGTATATTTCTGCACAAATGTGTTGCTATGCAGTGGTTTACTGAAAAAAAAAAAAAAAAAAAAAAAGAGAGAAAAATAAATAAATAAATTCTGCCGATGTAACCATTCACTTTTCAAACAACCTTTTCTTAGTTAGAGATGCCCAAACCTGCTCTTAAAGAAGGAACAAATCATAATCAGTATAGGTGTTTTCAAGAGTGAAGCTGTTAAAGAAGCGGTCAAATGAGCACAGGCACACGTATATTTACGTTTACAGACTTGTGCTGATTGATGACTTGAGCTACCCCTGGAACCAGGAAAAAAGGCAGATGTTTCTGCTGTTTCGTCATCTCGAGCTGCTTCAAGCAAGTCATGGAAGGATGAACTCCTAGCGCTGAGCTCCACAACCTGCTCATTAACTGACGTGCACCATCTGTGGTTTCTGCTACTTAGAGCAAGCCCATTGTAGGCAGACTCCCGCCATCCCTAAATTCCTTATAAACCCACCCTGATGCCTAGAAGAGTTTTATGGGAGAAATGCTGCAGATGACCACTCCATGGAAGAGCTATTTGTTTTAACCCAGAGGACCTACATTTCAGCCTTTATGCAAGATTCTTTCCAGGCAAAGGAATGACTGACTTTGCTACAGAAATTGGATGCAAGGGGATGCCAACTTGTCAGAATTCTTGCCTTCATGAGATGAAGCTTAGAAGCAGGCTCAAATAAGATGCTGTTCATTATAAATCTTAGGCCTTTAGATGCTAGTGAATGGTAGAAAAACAAATACATTGATAGATTACTTAGTAGAATAATGCTACACCTACGTACTCGGGGAAGCGTTTGGAGTTTGCTTCCTTCTTATTTTTACATAGCTGGGGGTTGTTGTGCACATCAAGTCCACATCCCAGTTATTGAATTCACATTAAAAAAAAATAAATAAATAAATTCTGCTTAAACAGCTGCATCTGCTGGCAAGGACAAAAGATGTTCTGTCGCTGCTTTTCATAAACAACTTAAGGAGCAAAGAGTGTTACAGCTAAGGATACAACCCAACAGCTGTGCTGAAGACCAACCACCTGACCCTGCATAAAGCCTCTTCCAGCACAATTGTGCTAGAACTCACCTAAGGAGACAGATTACTCCAGTCTTGCTGTTAATTAGGTGACTTTTTATAGTTTGTATTTTAATTTCAATGTATTTTAATGAGACAGTAGTAAAAGACCAAGCCCCCAAGCAAATAAACAACCCAAAATGGATTTTAAAGGTCACTGCCCTTCCTCCCTACTTCTTTTCATTTTGATGCTTGGCCTTTCTTCTTCATCTATTGATGCAGAAGAACATTACAGCTTCCACAGCTTGATAGGCCTCAATCACATCTGAAGATGAGCCACTAAGATGTCCATGTCATCACCCGTGTTTTAAGCAGTCTTTTCCTTAAATGACACCTTAATGTGCAGCTTCAAGTTACTGGAGATTAATGAGTTGTGAGAGGGCAGAAGTGCAGGCAAATGTGCCAAGTGTGGAAGACAGAGCTGGAAAAGGCAGGTGTATATGGAAGGAAGCACCCAGACAAGGAGGCTGCTGAGGCAAGGTGGATGCAGACGGAAAATAAAACAACTAAATGGATTAAAGGAGCAAATGAGGAAGAAACCAGAAAAGACTTCGTAAGAGATTTATTCTACAGACAAAAACTGAAGAGATAAAAGCTCCTCTGGACCATGAAGAAGACTCGGAAAATTAAAGGTAAGACTATGACAAAGAGAGAAGCTAAGGAAATTGCAGGCTATGAAAACATCAGAGGCTGAGTAGGAATTCTGAGACAATAGCGAAGTAGAATTATGTGAAATAAGGGCTGTTGAACAGGAAACAAATAAAACAGAGGAGCAAACAATGCTTCAAAAAATTAAGGATGAAACTATGCTATAGAAAAAAAAATGCAGAATACCGACTGAATAGGTTACACCATGCATACATTCATATCACAATAGGTTGAGGGTGATAGCAGAAGGAGATGATTATTTCAGGGGGTTTCTGGATGATCCTTTCATGTTATTTTTTAGTCAAATCTCCTGGCTCAGCCTGGGGAATAGGCTGAGCCAAAGGTGATCCTTGTTTTTGTCCTAGGGGACAGCTAAAATAACGTAGGGGTGTTTCAGTAGACAGACCCATTTTAAGAAAGATGCTTATAGATTACAGTAAACTAGAGAGGGCTTGACAGGATTGCCTTAGCCTTTTCCTAGAGAGAAATCAGGTTTACTTTGGATTCGATCTCAGAGTTGGGTGCAAACATGCCCTTTCAGACAACCTTTCAAACAGGGCCACTCCCTTGCCCTGGATCAGCCTCCAGGCAGACCACATTGTTTTCACCTTACCTTGGAAAAACTTTCCAGTTGGAGGCTGTCAACAGGGACTCATGATGAATCCTGCAGAGCATGGTGCAACCCAGGTCAGACAGTGAGCTAAACAAAAATCAGTGGAAGAATTAATTGCACATTCTGGTTCAGTTATCTTGGGAACCGACAGCAGCTTTTCACAATCGTCATCACCGTGTAACACAACCACTGCCTTTTTAATCACAGTTCCATAGAAAGTGCCAGTAGATTAACACAGCACAAATCTACTACCAAAGATTCCACACAAGTAAAAATGTGGTGTCCACTGTTCCTTTAAAGCCAAAGAGCAAATTTTAAAGGTGCCTGTACTGCCATCAGTGATGAAAAACTACAGTGAGTGTCTAATTCCCATGAACCTAAGCAGTAGTCAGTCTCCTCTTTTGCTTCTATTTACTTCAAAATTGATACTGAAAGAGAAGACCAGAAAAATTATAGCCAGTTTGTTGTAGAAACTCATGGAAGGAATTTATGTTAATTGACACATTTACAGGAATCACAGAGTAAGAATTATAAATAAATGAAGTTTTTTTTAAAACAGCTTTTGAAAATGGATTTAGACTAGGAGGTCATTTAGGTGATAACCAAAACATAGACTCCAAAATTTCTGAACCTGGGAAGAGCAGATATAATTTTGAGATGAGGAATCCATCTATGGCTTTGATTATATTAGAGTTTTTTCTTTTTTCTTTTTTTTTTTACAAAAGGGAAATTGTTTAAGAGCAGTGTTACTGATGAAAAAAATTTACATCACTCTTTAGAGTCTCAGCCGCTTTATGTGAAAAAGCGTGGAACCACGCTGTAAGTTTGTGTTTCCAAGTAATCACCTACTTATAAAGACAACATTGAAAAGAAACTAATGAAATTCCAAGGTATTCTAGGATGGCTGTTTTATTCTGATCAGTGGTAGATTGCACTATTGACCAAGTGTCAGACACAGAGCAATCCAATGATTGAATAAAAGTGGATACATAATCGGAGCAGAGAACTTTGCCAGGACTAGCTCTGTTCCTTTTCCTGTAATTCCAAAAGAAACCTCCTCTCATTTCCCCTTTCCTTCTCTTTGCCATCCACGCCCTCATTCTCCTGTAGAGTGCAAATACATTTCCATTCACCCCCTCCTGTTTTTCCACTGCTGCCCCCAGATAAAATAATGCAAGGTGCCTTAGCTGGAGACACTGATGAAATATTTGCAGACCAGATATTAATCTGTTATCTGTTCTGAAGGTGTGAGATGTGATGAGGATGACAGAGGATCCTGCTCTGCAGGCCTTAAGTAATTTGAGCCAAAGATATTCAGATCTGTCTTTGGACACTGCAAATCAGTTATTATGGGAGGGGGAGAGCCCTTGGGAAACCTACCTTGAACCATATTTCAAATGCCAGGGGACTTGCATGAAAATTGGGTAATGAATGAAATTCTGATTGCAGAAAAATCGCTTAGGGACGTGACTGCTGTTGCATGCCACTGCTCTCTATGTAAACCCTAAATGCTTAATGATGTAAACTTTTGTACTGCAGATTTTGTTATGCATTCTCTCCTTCAAACTGCTTTTTCCTCTTGGGCAAGGGGGGTGTCGGCTGGAATACTAGTTTTGACCGCTGAAAAGAGATAAATAATTCAGCAGCTGCTGTGATGGTTTAATAGCACACAAGACCAGGTGGGAAGGAAGTAAACTTTCTCACTGGGATGTCAGAGTTACCTTTACAGAGAAGCAACAGTATATCTGGAGCTAAGCTGTTGCCAGGTCTTAAGCAATATATTAACTTCCCAAGAAGAGATGTCTTTGTCATTCCATCTAGAATTTATTATGCAGTTCTTTGTCGGGACTTAGTTCCAGTGGAAGGAATTTCTCTGTTTTCAAAGACAGAAAGAATGGACTTTACACTTCTTCAACCCATGTTTGAGATTGTCATGCTATGATGAAAAACACAGCTTAAACAGAGCCTCAAGGTCCATCTGGGGCATTGTCTTTTTGCAAGGGCTTTTACAATGTAGATATTGAGAGTTCTTTTGCCATTCCCATCCTGAATGTCTGGGTTCCTGCAGCTGAAAATCAGCCAGCTCAGCATTGGCCCTACAGAGCTTTGCATCCACGCAGAGCTGAGCCACCTCTGGCAGGCTGTGTGACACCTACTCACCTTTTCAGCTGCAGACTGTTCAAAAGACTCTTCACGCTCCCATTTTGCTCTCTTTTTCTATGATGTATTATCAATGGTGTGGAGATGGAGAAGTGCGGGGGGGAAGGGCAAAATTGGAAATTTGAGCACCTCAGAAGAAATACATGAAGAATTTAAAAATGAAGAAGGAAAAGAGGACAGTTTTTCACAGTGGCAAATGGCACAGAACCCAAACGGGGCAGCATCACAACTTTTACTGATCACTATTCGGTGTTAAATCAATCTGTTTCCTAAACTAAACCGTTAGCAGCTGAAGGTTTGATTAAGAAGAATTCTGTGTTCCTTGCTACATTTTTCCATATGAAGGAAAAGACATTTATGAGAAGAAACCTATCCTCATTTTTCAGACAGTTCTAGCTTTCATATTCAAATGCATAATGGAGACTTATTTTCCAAATAAAACAGTATTTTCTTCCAAGCCTATTTCACTGGCCAGGCACAGAAAAAGTTGTGTTCTGGGCTTTTTGTTCATTTTGTTTTATTTTGATGAATAAATATACGATCTCTCCTTTACAGACTGAAAAACTGTGTATAAAATTGAAGCCATCTGCCTCAGACAATGACAGGAACGTCAGCGAGAGAGCAATACCTGTTGCCTAAATCTGTTGCTAAATTGCTAGTCCACAGCAATTTACTCTGTATGCCAACAATTTTATTTTCCAGTATATCTTTTTATCCAGCACCCAGGACAAAAGGCTTGTGATCATTTCAATGGCACACTAACCCTGAAATGTCAAGAAATACCTGTGACAAAAGCAAAATATTTGATTTCTTTAATTCAGGGGATAAAAATACAACTAATATGATTAAAACACACTGAGGTTTAGGAAAGGCTGTTCAATCAGAATAATTCCAGTTCCTACATCCTATATTACCCATCATTGCTTGAGACATAGGCATGGAAAGAGTAGATTTCTTTATGCTGTCATCAATAGATGAATTAAGGTGAATCATAAGGAAAAAACAGGTATGCATTTATCTGAACTTCTAAAAAGATCAGATTCACTGCATTATCACTCACTGTGTGTTCACTTTGAGGCTATATGAGCAAGTGAATTCCCATGGCAAGAATGTCACCAAAAGCAAGCTTTAAGTACGAATTGAGATGGTTAAGGAAAGTAAGTGTCCGGAATACTGAGTGCCAGTACTTAGAATTGACAGATAACTGTAATCTAACATTAGCACAACTACAATCAGTGAACCAGGATTTTTCTTCTTCATTATTTTTACCATTTGATTACATGACAAGTATTCATTTTCATGTCTGCCCCAGATCTGCACAGAATTAACCCCATATTTCAGTGTAATGTTGTTTTATTTGATTTTTGTTATTTCATATGTTATCCCTTAAGTATTGTTATTGTATGTTATGGGTACAGCCCCTTAAGTATTTCTAAATACAACATATCAGCTTACCCTCCTGGGAAGCCAAATATGTCTGGGAATTTAGAGAAGAAAACAATGGATGGTGAGACTTGCAAGTGTGGCAAAGATTGCAGTGTTGCTACTGTTGGTGTCTCCCAGCATGAATGGCTATAGGGACTTCTGTTCTAAACAGCAGCTTCAGTAACTCTACATTCAGCTGAAATAAAATTTACCATGCGTTTGGTTTTGGTTATATTCGTGCACTTTGGCCAGGAACATCCACAGAAATAATTTATTTCTTCCACTGCTGCTGTGGAGTATCATGGAATTGGAGAATCACCCAATGGTTTGGGTTGGAAGGGACCTTAAAGATCATCTGGTTCCAACCCCCTACCCTGGACAGGGCCACCTTCCACTGGACCAGGTGCCAGACCCCCATCCCGCCTGGCCTTGAACACTTCCATGGACGGGGCAGCCACAGCTTCTTTGGGCAACCTGTGCCAGGGCCTCACCACCCTCACAGTAATGAATTTTTTCCTAATACCCAATCTAAAGCTGCCCTCTTGGAGTTTGAAGCCATTCCCCCCTGTCCTGCCACTACACAACCTTGTCAATAGCCTCTCTCCATCTTTCTTAGAGGCTGCCTTCAGGTACTGGAAGGCTGCAATTAGGTCTGTCTATGGGTATATGAAAACAGTAAATGTAAACCCAAATTTTAATTTGTTATTAAAATGTAATAACCTTTATTTAACCCTCAGGAAGGTCATCCACTGTGAGCCCCTATCAGAAATTAATTGTTTGACCTTCACTGGGGATATGAGTGGTTCCACTAGTTTATTTTTTATCTCAAGATAGGGCAACAGGTAAACTAACATTTAAATATATATGTTGAATATATGCATTTGTACACTATCCCAGAAAACAAGAAAGAACTGCGAGAAATATATTGGGTCCAGCAAAAGTTGAATGACAAAACTGAGGGGTTTTGTTAATGGCAAGTTGCAGAGGCATTGCACTAAAAGTAGGGGGGTTTTAAGGAAAAAAAAAAAGAGGAAGAAAAGATGTATCTCAGAAGTGAGCCTTTAATTAGGTTCACAGGGGAAGAGGTTGAATATCAATTTAAGCTTTAATGTGTCTCTCCACCAAGGAGTAACCAGCCTCTTTGTATGGGTGTTCAAGGGCAAACATCTAATTTCTACTGGTGTCAAGGACAGGCAAAAATCTCAACATCTCTCTACAATAAGTGTTTTCTCCATAGACATAAGTATCACCAGGTCCAAGGGAGTGACTCCAAGTGTCACAGACTGCCTAATGGGCTGATGCCAACAACCTGCTCCACACTATCAGCATTGGCCTTACAACCCCAAGCAGGTCTCTTCACATTCACCTGCCTCAGTTTCCCCACCTTCAAAACAGTGGCAGTATATATTGTAATAGAGCAATAACATCAGGCTGCTGTCACGTTGATAAGTGGCTCAGAGATCCCTGAATAGATGCTGACTTGGCATAAAAGTGTGTATTTACAAATGAAGATGTATTCCATTGTTATGAATATTGTGTATTACAGGCTGCTTGCATTATCAATTTAACGTACACGAAGATTCAATCAAAGCTGTTTAAGACCTTGAAAAAGACGCTGCTCTGTGTACATTCTGATAGGCCAAGTGTTGATTCAGCCTACACGCACGCACAAATAATATCTCGAGTCATTAGGGTCTAGCTTTTTTAAAAAGCAGTTTTCAAACTTTGAAAAATCCTTTCTATGTGTGATCTGTGAGTTGCCTTCTACATTGGGAGCTGATAAAATGCAGGAATGTTCACATTCATGAGACAATAGCTCTGACTGAATGCTGTAAAATGAAATAGTCTCTTTCAGTTTTTCCTTTCAAAAGGAAAATTGCATAAATAATACATTTGGGCCTTGCAATACAAAACAAG
This sequence comes from Callaeas wilsoni, assembly GCA_013398955.1. Classification (NCBI taxonomy): domain Eukaryota; kingdom Metazoa; phylum Chordata; class Aves; order Passeriformes; family Callaeidae; genus Callaeas; species Callaeas wilsoni. The sequence continues at coordinate 291,515 of VWPU01017541.1, forward strand.
CACAATAGCTACTTTACAGCTTTCATCAAAATGAAGGCCATCTTTTTCATTTATATTATGAAACTGGTAATACAATATCATCATCTCCGATTGGCTGAAATCACCTAGACGGTGAGCTCTCCTTTCCAGATAATGCCACTCACTCCCTATGTCAATGGAATGTGTAATGGTGGGACATATAAGACAAATTTTTTGTCATTGGTTAGCAATGAAGCCTAAAAAAAGTAATAATGGAGATTTACTGAGGAATAAGCAAAGCTTCCCGGTGAAAAAGAGTAAGACAGTATCTGAAATGTTTCTGTATTCCTTGTCAATATTTTGCTTCTACATCTGTGTTCCTTTGCATTCTTAATATGTTCTTTTTCGAAGGGCAGAGAATATGCAATGATGGACAGGAAAAAAGAACATTAGGAGGACCCCGAGATAAAAAGTGTGTCCTCAGTTTCCTGGATAACATTGGATAGATGTCACTCCATCAGACAGGAGAAAAAAAAAAAAAAAAAAAGAACATTAAGAACATTTAGGAGGTGTCCCAGAAGGGCAGGTGGCAGAGTTGGAGTAGTTTGTGCTCCATTCTTGCCACCATCCAGAGGGCTGTTTCACCTGCTCCCCACTCTCAGCTAAAGCTCCTTCTTTGACAGCTGTCTTTGCCTTCTCCACTCACTCTATTCCTTGCCTTCCATTTATTGACCTCAATCTTGGACTAAACCTGACACTGAACCAAACATGGAGCATGACTAATCACACAAATCTATTTGCAGTCATCCTTAGGGAATTCTCAAGCCCTCGTAGCTACAGTTATTTTGCATTTCCCTAGCTCTTTCCTGTATCAGGAGAGAATATGACATCATGTCTGGGTGAGGAATGATATTTTCTTTCATATGATCATTGGTCTACTCTTCATTTTCTCTCTCCACTGCAGTGGGATTCTTTATTTCTCGGATGTATTCACAAATTATGCACCCTGAGCTGATTGTTCTCCCTCACAGTGACCTTTCAGAATAGGATATGCACCCAGAATGAAAACCAAAGCAAAAACATACCAACGGCTTAGATGTCAGCTGAGACAGGCACTTGGTAGAGCCACCTCTTTGACTGCAGAGAACACGTTGGTATTTTCTGGCGAGTTTAGTTCCACTCTACTTGTGCCCACAAGGCATTCCACCAGAAACAGGAGTAAACTAATTTCTAAATGTGCTGGCCTTAACATGCATCAGATAGAGAGAACTTTTCATCAACCTTTCCCAGAGAGTTCTCTACTGAAGCTACATCTCTAAATGTTATGGAAGTAGCAAAACCAGCACAGAATGAGCGATATTTTGTCCTTGGTGTGCACAGATATCTCAGTCCTTCTTGCTATATGTTTGCTAGGTCTTCCTTAGTCAGACTGGCATATGCAGAGTAGCCCTTGGGAGTCCCTGGGTTTTGTCCAAGGTCTTTGACTATACCTCATTAAGACCTTGAAAGGATTCACTGTACTAAGACATCCCACTGGTCTATTTAGAGACCAGCATGATGTGTTAAGTTAAAAACAAGACCTATCTGGCCTATGTGACGCAGCAATTCCTTGAGAATAATTTTTCCATTACTGTGCCCTGACTTTTCTCGCTGTAAAATGAAATTTGGCTGCTGTGTGAGTGCTTTGAGCATGACTTGCCATTTTTATTGATGGCATTTTATGCCAGATATTGTTTAACTAAACCCCAGTTGTGTTTGAGATGGGAGAGTGTGCTACTAAACTTCCATGGTTAGTGCAAACCCTACCGAGGGCTCTGCTTCTTCTGCACTTAATCACTCTCTCATTGATTTACAATTCTATTTTCTGCAAGGACAGACTTCCCTTGTTCTGTTTATTGAATTCAACAGTATGGGTTCATAATCCTTCTCCTTCCTCATTTTAACATTAGAGAGAGTGGAAGCTTCTTACTTACAAGCAGGAGCTTTCAGTTTCATTGCTTAATGTAGCTGGAACAGAAATTCCTACCTTAACTTTTTAAATTGTATTTTCCTCTTCAGATGAACAAACCCAGACCTTCCATGCAGGCGCTAAATTCAGGCATTCTAAATCCACATCTGGAAATTGAACATTGACACATATCTTCTGGGCAAAGCTGCAGCTATTAGATGTTATTTGAATGCCAAGGTCAACCATTAAAATTATTCCCTCTTCCACATCATTATAATATTGTACTACAAATGTCATCAGGATTGTGACATGGATTGTAAGACTATAACATTAATTTTCAGCTGGTTTGCAATTATATTTCTTTCACCGAGGAAGTGTTAGCTCTGATTTGATAAAGAATAATGCTGTGTCAGTACCTGGGAAGGAGAATTGCAGACGAAAGATCCCAGGTACAGAGAATTCACCAGGAAAACTATGTCCCTTGAAAAAATCATCTTGGTCCAGGTCAAGTACCGACATGTGTCTGCTGAGGTATAAAACTAAAGTGTACATGATCGAATAGCCCATGGACCACTTAACAAAAGGTACATTTCCAGCATATTTCTGGTTCTGTAGATATTTCTCCTCTGTCTCATTGGACACAGCATTCCTCACTCTTCTTGTACCAATCCCTAGCATGCTACTGAAGCAGAATGTCCTGGTTCCCTTTGCTCTCACTTTTTCTCTGGGCTCTGCAGTTGCAAATCCTGTCTTAATGTGGAGACCGCAGCACAAACACAGGCATTTCACAGTGAGCTTTAGTCACTTCTGCTCGTCCAAAAGCTCTTTCATGGTTCACTCTTAGCAAGAGCCTTACAGTAAACTGCCAATAGAGAGGGAGTTGACTGGGAGTAGTCAATGCCCTTGAGGGGAAAAAGAAAAGGTCTTTGAAGACTTGTTTTCAACAGTATCTAAGCACAGGAGGCTTAAATCTTGTTAGATGTGGACTTGTCCATTCTGCTTGATGTCAAGCAAGAACCCTTTTTTCCTTAAAGCTATACTTATGGGTATAGAAACATGTGGTGACTATGTCTCTGTTGAGGACAAGACAAGAGGACTCCTCAAGTCAAGGACTAACCTTGAGAGAAAGTTCTGTGTGGAGGGTGAATACTTCATGCTCAGTGAGAGGAAGTGCTTTTGCAATTGTGTGAAAACCTCTTCTTTCTCAAATAGGAGAGGCAAAAATTGTTTTCTTCTTTACATGACCCATAGCACTGTTACCACTCCAAGGTTTCTCCCTGCAAGTGCTAACTTTGAAAAGGGAAGCTGCAAGGCAATAGTAAAATATGCTTCCTACTTTTGTACCCTATGGGGTCTTTGGGGTTTTGATTGCATCCTCTACTATAACTTTTTTACATCCTACTACTGCTATTACTTACTCACTCACCACCTCCTAATCATCCTGAAATGATGATAACATTAACAGCAATTAACCAGCTCCCCTCTAAAAATACACTGTTTGATTGTGTAACAGTTAGGAGATGCGAAGACAAATAACTTAATTACTCTGCATTTGATCTTTTCATACCTCAGCATCATCCTTTCCTGAGGGAGAGGCCGGAGCTCGAGGAGTGAGGAGGAAATATGTTACAAAAACTTCTTAGTGTTAGCCTATGAAAATCCTGGTGAGTAGGTATTAATAGCAAGCAGTCAGCTCACAGAGAAGACAAATTTTGTCTCAGCAGAAAAAAACTGAATGCATGTGGAAAAACAGTACCTCCTGAAAAGCTCAATAAATCGTGCTATGAACCCTACAGCCTTTAAACAAGCCTGTAACATAACAAATCATTTCTTACTCCTTGTATCAAAAGTTTTCAACCCTTCTGTTGTTTCATGCATCCAAAGGTATTATCTAAGCACTTTGGAGCACAAGTCACCAGCAGGTGAGGTCCAGGCACATCTCAGGCTCGAAGTACAAGCCAATGCATTGTGCCACATCTCTGCCTGTACAACTGTCTTAGGATAAAAGCCATAAAGCACTGGAGGGGCAAGGGGAAGGTAACCCTAACCCAGGGTTAGGGAAAAGGGAGAGAAGGAGTTGACAGAGACCCCAGAGAGCAGGCAGTGATTCCTGGAGCCACTTGGGTAGTGGTCAGGTGACCAAGAGGTGATGCAAAAGCAGATGTTCAGGGAGAAGTCAAAAGATGGGACTTGACATCAAAAGGTGCAAACCACTGACCTAACACAGAACCGTCTTTCAGAAATTGTTTCTCAGTCTCTTCAGTGGATTTACAATTTGCAGTTTTCTTCAACTTTTTAATTCCAAATATTCAAGTTTCTTGTTTAACAACAGGCAAACCAGGCACATCCTCATCTAACAAAATTAAAGACACTTGTTCTTAACCACTCTAAGCAAGTCTTCAGAGCACAAAACCTGTGGCTTTTATTAAAAGTATGGAAGGCATTATGCTTTCCCCTTAAACTCAGTTGGTTCATTCATTCGGCTTAGACACTTCCCTCTCCAATTAGTAAAGAAATTTAACTACTTTCTACAGCTTCAGGAATAGTCTGGATTTTTTACCTCTGCTCTCTGTCTTAGCCTACTTGGTAAACCTGAGTGGCCAGCAGGTTAGACATCCACCCAAGAGGAGCTTCATTCACTTTTACTGCTAATGGTGCAGATACCAAAGACCTCAGAGCCACAGGTACATCTCAGGGCCCAGAAGCGAGAGGCAATGCATCCAGTCCTTCCAAACCCATCATCTTCTGCCAGATAACACAAAGTGATTGCAATCTATCCCACAGTCCCTGAACTTTTATTTGTCCAGCTGCTCAAAGGTGACAAAGGGTAAACCTCTGGTCAAATGCCTTCAATGCAGACGTCATTAATTTCTTCTCAAAGGGCTACTGGGAGTGTCCACTAAGTGCCCATCCCTGTTTCTGCAGTCTGAGAGTCCTTCAAACTGAGATACTTGTTCTTGAAGCCTCTGAGAATTTAGAGATACACAGAATATTCTGACTGAATTTTGTACCTCCTCATCTCTGCTCTACAGTCCTATAAAGTGGCTTTTGCCTATAAACCCGTTCTTCACTTGTATATTTTCCAGCACATATTTTTATACCTAAAATACACATAAATTGTGTTAGAATTGTGTTTGCTGGACAGAGACGTCATTATTACCCATAGTGATGATCACATCACATAAATCTCGGTGCCCAGGAAATCTCTGGAGCTGGTTCCCAGGAGCTAGTTCAGAGCAGGAGTCCAGACTTGGTGCTCAACCTTTGGTGCATCCTCCAGGGCTCCTTGACTCCAGAGGGTGTCCAGAGAGGAGAGCCATTTGGAAAGCTAAAACAGGCAAAAGCAACTACTGGCAATGAATCTGTTGTTGAAACTCTGACATCAAACATCATCCATGTCACTTCGCAAAGCAACAGTAGCCCCTGGACTACCTGTACCAGCTTCACCTAGGTAGCCACAGGTTCTCTTTCACCCCTGTTTTCATCTACATGTGTAGGTCAGACAACAACGATGAGAGACAGATAAACACACAGGTAAAGAGTTGCCATTGTGAGCCATCTGAAACCAAATTGGGCTAAATTTATTGCAGACTCTATATGTGGTTAATGTGTGAGCAATACCGTGAAGCCTTTTTATTTGTGGCCTTTGCTCTCATAATCTTCCAGACACTTTAGAGATGTCTGTCACCATGTCAAAGGTAAAAAAAACCTCTCCCACTCAAGCAAATGCCCATACTGGACATGTGCTATCGTAGCACATCAAGCAGAAGACCATGAAAATAGTGGGGACGTGCCCATAAATACAAGATTTTTGAGGAAAAGAAAAGGATAGAGGGCATTTACATTGTATATTTCCATTTCACCAGTTATGCCGTGTTTAAATCAGAGGGAACATGTCTCCACTTATTCCAGACTAATTCTGAAAATATTATATATTCTCTGTTTACTTTCCTGTCTTTGCTGTGGGTGGCTGAAAATGGTTCACTGACACTTCCAGGTGAAAACATGTAGCCATTTGACTGCAATGTTTTTACATAAAACCCACCTCATTTTCTGTTTAGGGATCAATACATCAGCCATCTCCAACAAGAGCTCACAGAAAAGATTGGAGAGCAACCTGTACATCAAAAGCTAAGTATGAAAAAATTAACAAGCAAGAAATTAAATCATTAAAACTCATCAGTATTTTGCCCAAAATATTTCATCGTAATACTTCACTCTATCTTGCTGCTCTAGACCGCAAAGCACGTTGCACAGGATGATAAATTACATTATCTTCATTTCACAGATGGGAAACTGAGGCATAGGAAAGCAAATAGACTTTCTCAATGAATTGATAATAGGAAACTTATTTTCTGACTCTCAGTCTGGCTGTCTATTCAGTAGACTATCCTGTCTTTAATTCCTATTTGAAAAGGGTGAAAGAAATAAATGTGCTGTTATGTTAGCTTTTGCAAATCCATTTTCCCTTAGCACCAAGACAAAAAAAAAAAGCAAGAGTCAAATGCTTAAAATAGTTAAAAATATTAAAGCACACAATAAGACTATTTAGTTGCATTTACAGCTGGCAGGAGACTCTGACATCCTATTTTTATTTTATATTTTTTATAGCTAAAGATTTCATTGTACTACCTGAAAATCATGGTAGTTTGCCGACAAGCTTCCAGCTTCAAGTGCTCATTTTCGAGCCAACTGTATTTGAAAACAATGTTTGGCACTGAAAATAAGCAGAGATATAAGAAAAATATTAAAATCGCTATGGGAGTGACAGGAAAAAATGGAGTGAGACAGATTCCTCCAGCCTGATCCTTTATGATTCTTTTCTAGTTATTGAGTATATAAATTTCAATCCCCTAGTACAGCTGAGGGGGGAGAAAAATACATGATTATCATATCACTCAAAGCTGCACAACTTTAAAATCAGTTCCAGTATAAATTCACTCTCTATAAAATGACTTTTAATATTCTTTTCCTTAACATAAGTATTAAATTTTGTATGATTAAAAATTTATTTACTCTCTCCTCCTTAATTTAGATTTTTATTTGTTATCATTGCCATTCCCATCTGATCTCAACAAAATCTCTCTGTACTTTATGGCGAGAGCATACCACTACCTGTGACACATCACTGGGCTTTGAAAGCTAAGCTTTAAAGCAAATTAAAAGTGACCACTCCAGCCTGGTGGCTCAGACAACGTGCATTGTGCTGTTGTTTCACAAAGGGAGAGAGGGGAGAAGGCAAGGAAAGCAAGAATCCTTTCCTGGGGTTAGGAAAGCATATGTGAAAGAGCTACCTGTCTACAGCAAGAGCCTGTTACCTAATTTACATTGCAACCCACTGGAATTTTGTCATATTAACTCACTCCGTTCTTTTATAACTCACTGGGTCTGAATGTGTCCCAAGAAAAGCAAATAAAACAGGATAAAATAAAATAAAGTGAACTTCATGCAAAATTATGTTCGCCGAGAACATCATACCTGAATACTCTTCTCTCCAAGAAAAGGTAGCTCAGCCTGTGCCTGTCTCAATTACAAAAATTTTTAAAAAAATTTAAAAAAGAAAACTAAAAAAAAACCCAACAACATAAACTGAAAACTGCTATGATCTATGATTAAATATGGTCAAGTAGATGCTGGCAGGAACATGTCCATAAACAATAGGGAACCAATATCCTTTACAGTCCGTGACAGTTGTTTTGTAAAATAACTTGGGGTTTGTCGAGACTTGCATTTTTTCCAGTTGTTCACCCTTAACTTGAATGTTTTGTGCATGTTTTTCAGTGGAATATAAGGGAATAGAAGGAGTGAATCATTATTTCAATTCACTCAAAAGGTGTTTATATCAGATGATTTATTTGTTGTGAGCTTCCTGCCCTCCGTGCCCTACACACACACACTGGCACGCTGCAACACCTATTGCAAATTATATATGTTTCAGAAAAATGTAAGAAATGTCATATTAGAATATGTCCTTCTGATCCAGTATCATCCCATGCCCATCAGCAGTCTCTCAAGCAGGGGAAACCATGATATTTCCCAGATAAAGCATCCCAGCTCCCTCTTCCCACGTGCATGGCATTTCCACAGTGCAGGGATGCTGTGGACTCTCTCTCCGTGGATTGGCCTAATAGAATTTTGAATGCACATAAGCTTTTACTGTCTGCCACATCCTGCAGTAATTTTGATCAAATTTTTTCAGCTGTGAAAAAGTGCCTATAAAAATTGTTGGCTATAAAACTTCACCCAGGTGGCTGTTCCAGGTTCCATCAGTCTAACCTGGAGGGACCAGCATGGCTGGCTGACACATCACTGGCCTTCTGCTCCCTTTCATAGCTTACCATGAAAGATTTAAACATACTCCATAGAAAAGTCAGATTTTGAAATACTAAACTCCCACTCTAAATGGAATAGTTTTCCCTGCACATCAAGGAATGGGTCCACATTAAAAAGAGCCAATGATGCCTCTCCTGGAACAGCAGCTCCCTCAAGTCCCAATAAAGACCATCAAGAAAAGCCCAATTTGAAGTCAATGTCCACATTTTCACCTTAATATAAGCTGATTTTGGCTTACTGTCTCTATGTACAAGTAATATCAGATTTGTCATGGAGTCTTTATAGAAGATATATTTTAAGCCCTCTAAACTGCATGAAAAACCCAAGGATTATTTTTAAGAGCTATGCTCTTTTTCTTTCACTGATCACTGTTAGAGCAAATCATAAATGCTGAAGCATTCTTGCCAGCTTTATTGTTTGCATATATTTTGAATAAAAGTTTTATTCTGTTTAAAAACACTTTGATGTTATTTTACATGCATCTTTTTTCCTTTATAAGAATGTTAAAAGAAATTATTTTGAGAAACATACAAATGTGCAATATCAACATTGCTTTAGTGAATGATGCTCCTGAAGAAGGTTCAAAAGACCAATTCCCCTCCAGCCCTTGAAATGTGGTTAAAATATTAATTGAATATTCTCAGCTGATAATTAGTCCAATTTTTTAACAATCCAAGTGTTTGTCTGCATCCAATCTATCCAATAGAAGATGCTTTTATTTCATGGTCCTCAGTTTTAGACCAATGAAGTGCACAGGCCCTTTTGAGGAAGATATGCACAATTTTAGGTATCACACAGCTAGATAATAATCCATTCCCAGGTTATTCAGGCTCTTTATATTCAACAAATAATACACAGTCTATGTATGAGCCTGGAAAGGAGGAGGCTTTGGTCTGACCAAATTGGAGCCTTCCAGTACCTGAAAGAAACCTGCAAGAAAGATGGGAAAGACTTTTTACAGGGTCATGTAGTGACAGGACAAAGGCGAATGGCTTCAAACTGAAGGAGTGTGGGTTCAGATTAGATATTGGGGAAAAATTTCTTTACTGTGCTATCTTGGACAATAGTCAAACATCAAACATCACACTGCAAAGATACAAGAAACAATATTCCGAAGACAATCTTCTCCCCGGCTTTAAAGTGGGGCAGGGAGGGGGATGTGTGGAATTCAAGCCTAAGGCCACTGTGCAATGAGGGGCTGTAGGAAAGAATCTGTCATTGTGATGCAAAACTGATTGAACGTGCTGACCTTAAAATGCCCTTGGAGAGGGCCAAGACCAAGGGAAGTTCTCTAGGAAGGAACCATATATGGAGCTAGAGGATTTGAGACTACACTGGATGGGATATGAAGGGTCTAAGGCTAAACCTGCTGTGAAAATTCTGCATCTCCACACACAGACCCCAGAAAGGTGGGCACAGTCAGCTGCTGGATGACCCAGTCATCACCAGGACCCTGAAGACAAGACTTTGTAGATGTCACAACTGCACATAGCACTCAGTGCCGTGGTCTGGTTGACGTGGTGGTGCTTGATCATAGTGGATAAATGTGTAAATGGAGGTATTTTCACAATAAATTTAAAAATGACGATATAATAGCAAAACATGTTGAGCTGAGGAATCTTAAAAATAATTACAGTGTGATATTAAATATTTCATTCTCTTACCAGTGTAGGGTAAGATGACAGACAGGAGATGAAATTTTAAAGTTCAGTCTATCTATCTACCTACAGCAACTATCTCGGCATTTACACCATGGTCATCACTGCTTTATCTAAGGAGCTATCAGAGCAGTTGTGAACAGGGGAGTTAAAAGAAAAGACCTCTTTTTATCTCAAAGGTCATGTGGATGCTATAAAAATACAGATATGCAGTTCTATAAAATCTTGCAGGTTAAAAGGTACATCTATTAAAACAAAACACGTGTGCAGATTCATGTTTCCCTGCTCCAACCTTACTGCAGGAACACAGCTGAGCTGTGCTGGGGAATGTGGGTCCCGTTACTGGGGAGGAAGCAGCAAAATCTCAGGATGTGGGAGGTGACATTCAGGACACCCCTTTATTAATTTCAGTTACTACTTTTCCTGCTGCTCTGCTGGTTCAGTTTAAGATATGCAAATAATCAAGAACGTCTTGTCAGGGAAAGCTGATCCATTCTTTGCCTTTAATGGGACACCCGGAGAAATTCAGGCAGTAGCAGTCCCCCATCCCACGACAAATAACCCCGGGGTCTCCTCGACCTCACCCACACTCTTGTTCCAGCAATAGGCTATTGCACGGGACAGCCTTGCTAAATTTCTTGTTTGAAAGGCAGTCAAACTCTCACTACTTGCAAAAAAATGGGAGGGATGCTTCTGTCTTCTCCCATCTTTCATGAATCCGGTCAAATGCAGAAGGGAAAAGCAAGGGGAAGGCAAGAGAGTATTTTTTTAACGCAAATATTACCCTCCTCTTTTACAATCTTTAGCAAACAGGCTTGACACTCAATAACCCAATTAGGTAAATGGAAGTTTTTACTCAGTTTATGGCTGTATAATCAGGCACAGGGAGGAAGAAAGTGACAATGCAAATGGGGAAAATATCAAGGAGATTTTGTTCCCTCTGTTAAAAGGTTTACAACTCTCTAACAGAGACATTATGAAAAACCTTAATTTAATCTGCCCCAATTATTAAAAAGTATCTGTAAAGAAATTTATTTGAAACCAAGAACTTATGAACAGTAATGAGCCCAGTTTTCAGAAATACTAAGATCCCATACTCTCACTGATTTCAATCAAGCCTTAGAAGTTCATGATGTCGGAAAACAAAATGTCCACACACACACCACGGGGAAAAAAAAATAAAAAAGCACTCTCGTGTTATGACATTAAATTCTAGGTCTAATGTTGTGCTGGGAATAGTTATTTACACTGCTGGCAAATTTCATATCGGAAATCCTAGTCCATGGAGAATACTCTCCCCAACACTCCTTCCCCCCCAAAAAACCCTAAAACACTATACATTTAAAATTCCTCTGTTCTTTTTTCCTATGGATGAAGTTTCATTAATTGTATTCATAAATACTTACATATATATAGATGTACAGGTCTATGTATAGAAATCTATGGCTGTATATCACAAATGATGAAGCGGAACTTCACATGCAGACATAAACCTTGTACTGTTGAGGCATTTGTGTTTATCTGAGTCCATTTCCTGTTGGTAACAAAAGTAAAATCTCAGACCACTTATTTTTCTATTTACCTATGGATTTAGGTTCCCTACTTCTCAGACACTGTTTTGCAGATCAGGTAGCTGAGTCACAGAACCAAATAATTCTCAAAGATCAGGAAAGCAGCAGAAACTCCTGGTAATATCACAAGACAGGTTAAACATACATGATAGATTACAGTGACATACCCAAATACTGGGTTATGCAATAATACTTTTGGTAGCTAGGCAACTTTTAAAAATCCTTCTAGTTAATTAATTCAAAGTCACAGAGACTTACATTTCTAAGTAACTTAACTACTCCTGAAATGTTTCCTAGCCTAACTTGTCAAAATGCATGCCATAATAAACTTGAGCCAGTTTAAATCCTGAGGTATCTTCCTGATGTTTAAACAGCTGACTGTTTCACTGCTACCTTTTCTAATTAAACTGTACATTCTGAAGATAGCACTGTGACAAAACATGCTAATTGCCAGTGTTTGAGTGACCTCCCGAGACTGGCCATATGTTAGGAAACACTGCTTAGCAGTGACTCGTTTGTGTGCTGGATTTGACAGAGGCATTATGGAAATGGAAAAGCCAAGTGTTCACTACTCGTGGAATGGAACTAATTCTGGACTGTTCAGTGCGTTTAAAAATATGGATTCCATCTGCAAAAGCAGCCTGACTCCATTCCCACTGCAATCAGTGACAATAGGTCAATGCTTCATGCTTTGGAAAAACCTCACTTTGATGATCACAAAGGATTCACTTCCTAATGAGAAACTCCCCTCTGAGCCCTAGTACAACTTGGATCAGTAACTCCATGACCACACTGGTGCTCTCACACTTTTATGGGGCTCCAGTCTTTAAATAAGCGTTAGCACAGGCCCTAACACCCTTCTATTATTCCTTTGCTTCTATGTTTAGTTTCTTCACAATTCTACACTGTGCAAGCATTATAAATACAGCAGATGCAATGATTGTATATCAAGTTCCAGATAATACAGCTCCAATGGTGTAAAATAAATTCAAAGGCCATTTAATGCACTTTCTTGGGTTTGTAAAGTAACTGTAGGTGTTTATTATAGTGAAACCCCAAGTATCTCAAGCACCCTGGTAGCAAGTTACCTCTCCCATACCTTCCCTTGGAGCATCTTCATCGTTTTACATTCAATACCTCTGTTTCATAGCAGGGTGTCCAATAAAACCACCCAAGAGGTCCACTAATGACATGAGAGAGAGCTTATTGTCAATGGAACAACTTTGCTTCTTTAATGTTCCCAGCGTGAACATACAGATAATGCTTTTAAAGTGGGCTGGGCATTTTTGGAGGTTACTGTACTTTTGAATCAGCAGAATAGTGTTTGATGCTTGGCTCTATCCAGCTTTGCTCCACCTTCTGAAGTGGCCATCCTCTACTGGGTCTCCTGCATACCCTCTCGAGGTGTGTTACCCAAAGTCCAAGCACTGCAGAAGTTTCAAAATTTACTCTATAAGAGGAATTGCATGCAAAATACTTAGGCCCATAGAAGGATAATTATTTGCAAAAGCAAGCCAAAATGCCTGATCTTCACCTACATTATTGCATCTATTCTTAATCAGTGCTAATATAACACTGAAAATAAGGACAAGACTGAAGAGGGGGAAGAAAAGATTTGGGGGTACAAAGGAAGGAAAGCAGTAGAGAAAAAGGAGAAGGAAAAGTGAAGGAACTGTACAATATACATTGAGAGATTAAAAGGAAAAGCCATCAGTTTTTAGCATTCAACCCTAATATTATATTTTACCAAAGAGAGAACTAAAAGACATTAACTCATGTGTACTTTCTGATTTGTAAGTGTCATGCTAAGGGTTAGAAGATGAACGAGTAAAGGATAAATCTATTTGAAAACTTTTGTTTGAACTTCCTTAGCATGTCTTTGACAGCAAAGCCAGTCCTTATAAACTCTTTCTACAAGGACTTTAACAAGACATTTTAAAGATAAATGCTCAAAAAATATTAGCACAGAGAAAAATCAGAATTTTTAATCAAGAAAATTTTCACTGCAAATTAAATTCTAAAGCTTACAAGAGTCTCTCTGACAAAAATTTACTCCTATGCCATAAGCAAATAGAAATAACTTAAAACCAAACTCGCAGTTGTTAGTTCACAGGTTATCCATATGCTGAAACAGAGATGTATGAAAGCTATGTGAAGCTATGAATATACTTAGACTATGTACAAATAATAATCAGAAGAAAAGGTTAAATTTAAATAATTATTCACTGCAGCAAAATCAGCCCCTACTCTCCATAACACATTTCTGGAAAAGACTTTGGGATTAAGTTCTATGATGATGAGCTTTAATTTCATCTTGTGTGTATAGTTTGATTTAGTTGTCAATAATTTTAGCTAATCTCTTAACATTTAGCATCACAACTTCACTGCACTTTTGCATTTGTCACCTGAAACAAATGTGTCCTTTTCTCTTTAATCCCTCCTGCTCACTGAGGTGTCCCATTTTTTTTAATTCTCAAAAAACAAAATAGCAAGGGGAAGTGATTTTTGTATTTTCTAGCTAGTTTCATTTTTAACAACACACTTAAAACTTTCAGTTTCACAGAGGGTCTGGGCAGCCAAGCTCCTGAAGCGCAGATTGAGAGATCACATCCTAATATACAATATATGGTCATTGCTACAGAATTTAATGAGCTGACCATCACGATTGCATGTGTTCTCAGCAAGCAGTCTAAGCTTGCTAGACTATTTTTTCAGATTCAAACCTGCATTAAAAATTTTTTATAAAGTATTGACTGCTCAGTGTCGGAGTTTCTCCACACAATATCCAATATAGATGACCTTCCACACCAGATTATTTTGCTTTTTCCAGCGAAAGCAAACTTTCCCTCTGATTAATCTCCTCTCTAAAAAAATGTACACACCCGATCAGTTCATAAATCCACTAGTTCTGTTTTCTAGACCCCTCCTCTCCTGCCTGAGTCAGGATCTGAGCCAGTTTCCTTCTCATGGGTGTATCACCACCACTGCAGACTCACCACCTCCCTTTGTAACCAAGCACTGTGAACATGACCATGGTGCTATCAGAAGGTCAATAACTTGGTTGTCAGCTTTGGCTTAGAACTCTAAACCCTCATGTTCAAACTCCTTCCCAGACCTGAGATCCACTTTGCTCTGCATTCCTGCCAATTACTTCCCATTATGGCAGCTGTCTTTCCCTCTGGCCTTGACCTTGTGCAAACTTATTCCCTTTATATTCATGCAAAACACCCGTGTGAAGTCCATTATCTGGAGTGCACTGTCTTAGGATGGGCCCACGGAATTTCTCTCACCGTGCTCTTTGGTTCCTCCTTTCTACTGTGTCAGACAGGAGGTGTTTGTTTTCCCCCTACACTGTGATTTCTCTATCACCATCAGGTCACAGTGTTCTGGTTTACAAGCCACTTGTCACATTTCCAGACTGCCAGTGTACACTTTCTCTAACAGCCCATTATACACAGTTTTTGAAAGAGTTCTCTGCAAACACCCACAAAGCCACGCCAATTACCTTCCTTCTTTTAAGCTCTTCCCAAGGCACCCAAAAAACCTCTTGCTTCAACATTAAACTACCATGTTCAGAGACATTTTTCCCTTTCTCTCCCCTCTTCCCATCCCCACAGCTGTTCTGGATTTGTGCAGTGCTCAGCACTGGGCAGCTGTGTCCTTTGACCACAGCTCCCACGAGCTGCAGGGATACTGAAAAAGGCTATCAACAAGAATAAAATCTGTATGAAAAGTAAGGCAAGGGAGCAAGCCTCATCCTTACACTGCTGGAACACTTGACATAAAGGCAACAAGGAAAGTGCTAACTTATGCTGTCATGCAAACACCAGAAATTCCAAAAATAATAGTAGCCAGTCAGACTCTACACTATATCCCTCAAAGTCCTGCATATGCCAGTCTTTTCCTGCTTTTCTCTGTATTCTGTAAGTAGCTGGGACTTGAAATGAGAATGCAGGTTCATCTTTTCCAGCCTTGCAGATATCTCATCACCACAGCATTACTTCAAGTAATGAAACACAGACATTAATTCAGAGTGTTACTACCTCCCCCAGTCAGTCCAGAGGCACAAAGCAGAACTGCAAAAGTTCTGCAGCATGTATAATTTACAAGATGTTCTTAAATTAAAAAAAAAAATATATAAAAAGCCCATCTTAATAACAAGTGCAAGATCTGATGTCTGAGAAATATATTCAAGTCTGCTTCAAAATGTTGGCATTTTCAAGACAAGACCATTTAAAGGGCATAACCTAATGAATCATTAGCACCAAAGCCCATATAAATTAAAACTATAATAAGATGCTTTTAGAATCATCACCCCCCTTTTTTTTTTCTGTCCAGCCTTGTTATTTCACTTTCAGAGAATATCCAGAAGTACATTTACTTAAATGTCTCTTAAAAACGGCTCACTCTGATAGATTTGATGGACTCCATTTTTCTTCTGTCACAGGAAATAAATTGAACCTGGTGTTTTTAAAAAAGAAAAAATGTGTTAGATCAGATTCCTATTCTCAGTAGAAGGGGAAAGACATTTCTCTCATTATCAGGATCTGCCCTAATTTCAGATTAACTTTTACATGATATGCATGAATTCATATATTTACTTTCTTTCTACAGGTGTCTACATAATGTAATGGCATATTTATTCACACACTGATATTTTTGTGGGTTTTCCTGGGAATTAAATAGTCCTGAAAAGGTTCTTCTCAAGATTATATCAAAGTTCTGTAATATTCAGAGTCATTCAGGAAATGCCCCAGGGAAGAAAGAGGCAAAGCAAGAAAAACGAAAAAATCCCACAAATATAAACAATCCTCAAATATTTTAGCTCTGCCTGGTCTCAGCTCTGGCCCAGCCTCCCTCTGGACAGAGAAAAAGCCACAGTTCCCAAATTCTCGGAGAACCACAGGGAGGGAGACTTGACCACACTCTCAATGGCAAGATTTGATCTGAGAAGGAGGAGATATTTCAGACTCTGAAGCCTTTCCTGAACTTTGTGTACAACCCATCCACAGCAACTGACAAAGGATAGAAGCTGCTCTCCAGTGTCACACACTATAATTTAGTATGATGGAAATGCAAATTACTCTTTTCTGAATAAGCTCACACTGTTAATTTTTTTTTTTTGGACTCTCATATTACTTTTCTCCATCCCCAAAAGGAAAAGCAGTATCTCCTTAAATTGCTTCCTAAAACGCTACTATTTCAACATGAAAGATGGAGCCAAAGAGAACTGTTCTTGGGAAGTTTCCTTGTAAAATTGTGCCAGCTCACCCGAATAAACTTCCTTATGTGATTCTGTGCAAATTAGTTCTCTTTGATTTAACTGGCCTGTGCTTTTTTTTCTCTTTTTGCACACAGACAATTTGTGGGACTTTTTACTTTTGAGACACAGATGTCTGCAAAGGTGGAATAAAGCTAATCCAGGGACAGAATAAGCAGAACCAACAAAGAAGCCCTAAATGTTTGAGGTCACATATCAAGTATAGATATAATAGATATGATTTTAAAATACACTAAATTTCTATAGTGGTTGAACTGACAAAGCAGCAATCCGAATTTCTCACCCTGCTACCAGTTCTTAAAGGTGCCAGCATTTGGGGTTTGGATCCAGCCTGTATTAGAGGTGGGGTGAGAAAACTGAGGGATTAAAAAAAAAAAAAAAAAAAAGGCAGCCCAATTTAGGAGTTCTAGTTCTAAGCCATTTAGTTGCTTCCAGAAACCCACCCACATGGACAAACACGAAAATGAGCACCTATAGTCTGGATGCTGGTACACCCACTTCACCAGACTGCTGTTAGTCATTTCGAGCAAAGTCTCTGCAGCACACGCCAGCATGTGAGCCCAAATATTATATTCTATTCTGTTTTCTTCTTCTTACACGTTACTGACAAATGAAAGGTGAAAGAAGTGCAAGCTAAATAGAAGTACTAATTAAAGGAAAATATTTTCATACTTGTTTTGATTTCAATGGTTTAAGTGGGATGAGCAGAAGCAAGGACTGACTGTATGGAGAAAGGGGAGGAGACAAGACTTATTTATAAGAAATGTATCATTGATTCATTAAACCAAACAATGCTGAACTATGCTTGGTTGGAAACAGTTTCACACTGGGAAAAAGAGGTGGATGGACAGCAGCATATCCAAACATTCTGCTAATTTGTGCATCCTGGGGTTTTTTTAAAAAAAAGGGTCAGAAGGAACTGTGCGATCTCTTTGCGATCATTTTCCACTAAGCAGTCTTTCCCAAATCTGAAATATCTGGGGAATGTGGAATTCCACACAGTGTAACATCTCTCTCAGGATACAAGCATCCATCCCTCCTGCTTCCCTGCCAAGGGATGGGTCTCTTTAGCATTGCAAGGCTGCTGTGCCAAGGAGTAGCCCTCAGAATTTGGAGTGGCTGATCAGAACTATTTTAGCCAAAACCACAAATCATTTCATTTTTCCAAAAAAGGAAGAGAATTTCATAAAACTGATCTGGCAAGCAAGATCATGAGCCTAAGGAGAGCCCAATTAAATTCAACAGATTCTCTCTGATGTGGCAGCAAAGGGGAAGAAGCACTTAAAGGAAAACTGAATCATAAAATAAAAGATAATCTGTTCACTACACACAATTACAAGGAAGAGTAAATCATTACAAAAAAGGCTTAAATATGTAATCTACTTCATTCATTTTTCTCCCAAG
Organism: Callaeas wilsoni; assembly: GCA_013398955.1. Classification (NCBI taxonomy): domain Eukaryota; kingdom Metazoa; phylum Chordata; class Aves; order Passeriformes; family Callaeidae; genus Callaeas; species Callaeas wilsoni. Next base: position 309,668 of record VWPU01017541.1, read on the forward strand.
TATAAACAAAATGTCTTTATCCAAAGTTTTGAGGGCTTACAACTAATTAAAAATATTCATAACAAACAAAATTACTTGCTCAGTCCAAATAACTCCCTGCCCACATAAATCAAATCAGCCCAGAATCACAAAAAAATTCCCAGCTTGCCTCATGCTCTTCAACCCTCAGCAAAAGCTCAGCAAAAAATAGCTATGCAGCATGTTCTGAAAGTTAAATTTGGGCTATTTTGGACCTCAGGGAGAATAAATTCTGAAATCAAAGAATCTTCATGGAAACCCCCTATCACCATTTCCTTTCTATTAAGTGAAAAGCTCGATCATTTATGCATCTCTGCAGATGATATGTATGGTAATACACAGATACCTAAAAAAAATAGCCTGTTAAAAGGACCAGCTGAGATAATTTCCAACAACTTTCACTCAGCTTCGAGCAGCAAAGAGCAGAGGTGTGACATCCTACAGCCAGACAGTCACAGCCTGCACTAGAGGCAGTGTCTGAATCATTTTAAGGTGGAGGTCACACACATTTGGCAGACACCCAAGCATCAAAGTGGAAAAGGTGCACGTAGGGATCAGACAGCTGCCATCTTTCAGCTACGAGAGACTGAAGAATATCTTCTGGCTCGTGATGGGCACTGGGTCAGATTTTTTCAGTGTTCTTAGGAGCCAAGGAAATTGATACAATCTTCAAATCCCCACCATACGAGAAGCATATTTTAATGATCTCTCAAAGGCGTTTTGTGAGGTCCAGACTAAAACAAGTCCAAGCCTAACCCTGGGCCCTCTGATTCTGGGTTGTTTCTCAACACAGCTTCAGTGTTGAACCTGTTTCTTTCTCCCAGTTTACCCTCACCACTGTCACTCTTGCCTGGGCTGAACCTTCACTGTTTTGTTGCCCTCCACACACTTGTCTCAAACACTCACAAAGGTCACATGGAATAGGGAGAAAGAGTTGGGTGCTAGTTAGGTGCCACCGGATTTTGTGTCGCTCATGCCAACTGATTTATGGATGACAGCAAATAAAAGTGTGAGCAAAACCCAGATTACAGGTCAATCTACCTCAGGTTCATCAGATTAATATGTAAAAAATTACATATTTTGTACTGAGGTGGGGCATAGTTGACTAAATAAAAATCCACCTTTCGTAGTCATAATCTAAGGTTGCCTACCAAAGTCTAGATAATTGAAAATGTATCAGCTTTCAGAAACTTCTGAAAATAATCCAGTTTTGTTAATAATCTGCAGCCATAAAACTGGTATCAGATTGCCAAGATGGCAAACATCAAAGTCTAAGAAAGGTGGACGTTTCCTAGTGTTTTCAACTCTTTACTCGCATACATTTTAGTGATGAAAAGCATCATTTCTCTAATCATCATCCAACATCTTCCAATAAGCAAAGTGACTCACTTTCAGAGCACTGTTTACATTGAGAAAAGTAAAAAAAAAAAAAAATCCGCTTAATACATACTTGTACTTGCAGTGTACCAGAGAAGAGTCAAAGCCATAAAATTAGACTTCGAACTTTGCCAAGGACAGAGGGAGCTCACAGCCACTGTTCAAAATGAGAAATATTTAATTATGCAGAAACTAATTAATATTAGAATTACAGCCTTTTCCTTACGTAGGTCTTAATCCACACTTTGTCCACCTCTTACTCTGAAGCTCTTGTTCAAACAAACACGTACAGGCTCTCCTTAAAATTTCATATTCCAAGAGGATCTTTATAGGGTGACCTTATTCTGATTATTACTCCCCGATTTCACCGTCCCATTTGTTCCCGAGCAAAAAGCGTTTAAAATTCCGGAGTAGCTTCACAAACTTCACACGCGGCTGACAGCGAGCTCCCGGCTTTCCAAAGGTTTCTCTGATATACGGTGCCACGGGAGCCAGAGATGTACCCCTTCAGAAGCTGGAATGGAGACAACCCTGCGGAAATTCAGGGGCAGGGGCACACTCGGCAGCCCGTGCCCAGAAAAACGGACACTGAGGGTAAGCACAAAGCACAAAACCCTCTCATGTTGCTCAAAGGTGTGTGGACAGCAGCAGAGCAGAGGCCTTGCAGATATCTACACAGCTCCTAAAAGTGGTGGAGGTGGAGGTTCAGCGGAAAGGCAGCTGCCCATCTTGGGTCATTACCTAAATGTGCATAGCCACAGTTTTATTTTATTTTCCAGAAATTATGCCTAAAGTTGATGCATGAAATAAAATCTAAGTGCCTTAGCAGACTCACTTTCAAAGAGAAAAAATGCTATGAATGCAGCAGATCTCCTCTCATTTATTTGGGAACACCAATTCAGGGCCGGAAACAATGAAACAGCCACAGCTCTATACACCAGTTTCTGTGTGTCTATAATTTAAAGGTACCTAATGCACTCTATTTTAAACTTCTATTTTCACTTGTTTCTAGTTTTGCCAGACTCTCAGAACCTGCACTGAAATTTTCTACAGCAAAAGTCTGCCTCAGGCTTCCCTTCCTCCCCTTTTGTTTTCTGAGTTTCAGTTAAAACTGCTTAGCTATTTCTGGGAACAAAGAACTAAGAGAAAAACATGTTGTTTTGTCCATTGTTAAAAAAAAAAAAAAGAAAACCTGACTGCGAATCTCTACTCTCTCCTTCTTTTGAGTGGGATGTAAAAGGTCACACAAAAAAATCACGCTCACGCTAGGGATATGAGTTCTTATATCCCTGTGAAAAGCTGCCCAAATTTGGCAAAGTTAAGAGCCTCCCAGGGATTCTGGTTCATATGCATCAGTAGAGACTTCAGAGATTAACTTTTATATTTTCCCAAGATTCAGCTGCCACTTAAACGCTCTAATCCTTTCCCTGTTCTTCTTCCTCCTGTCTGCCTGGGCTGCCCTGTGGCCATGCCCATGGCCTGGGAGCAAACTCTCCGTGCTTCTCACCTATCCCTACCTAGGCACCCCAGAAGCTCTTGGAGAAGGGGCTTCAAAGCTCTGCTGTGCCCCTTAGCTCAGCCTTTCAGGGGGAGAAAATTAAATAAAAGGGAGAGAAGAGCTGCGGGACGTGAAAGTGAAATAGCAAAGCACCAAGAGGCAACTAGGTGAGCTAAGGCAGATAAAGACAGCAGTCAAAAGGGAGCAGAAAAGTCCTGCATAAGAGAAAAATGTAAGGAAGACAATGGTACAGCCAGAATTTAGGAGTCCTGTGTTGTTTTCAACAAGTGGAGCTATCAGGAAAGTGGGCATCACACTGCTGGCTGTGGCACTGCCACAGGCATTAATGCTGTTCTGGTCTACAGCCTGAAGATTCAAAATTGCTTTAAACAATCTTAAATTCCACATGATTCGCTGTTTTAGACTTTTTTATTTTATCCCTCTTGTTTTTCCACTAGAGGAGCTACATTAAAAATGTTTATGATGAAAAAGCCAAGCATACTGGTATTCCACACAGGAAATACCAGTATCATTGTATTTAAATACAACCTCAATTTACTTCCCTTAAGAATACAAATCATTATACTGCTTTTAGCTTTTAATACCACAATCACCTGTCTAATTCACTGCATGAGAGAAACTACCTTGGGAAAATCTTTATCTATATGGTGGAAAAGGCTAATATCTATAGGATCTATATCTTATACTTTACAAGAGATGTAAATCACTTAACAAAAGGTATCACAACAGAAAAACAAGGATAGTTTTCTGGTCAAAGCATCCAGTTTTTATCTCTGAAAAATAAATAGGATTCTATCTCTTTTATTCCTTTGTACAGTTACTAACTGTGTGCTCTTTGTTTGTGAATTCCTGATGCAAGGCACCTGGGGTCACGTTGGCAAATGTGCCAAATACTCCCACCTGAAATGAATAGGAACAGTGCTTTCAGCATATAAAGAACCATGAGATACCAAAGGTTTTTAAAAAAAAAAAAAAAGTTGTGAAATGTTAGCTGCCTGAAGTGGATAGGCCCTGTTGAAAGCTGCAGTGTCAGTGGTTTAGCTTTCTCTTTCTGAGATGGGATGAATCCCTCTCTCTCATGAGGATTTTGAAGTACTGAATTGATCTTTCTTTGTGAATGACTTGCATATGACTTGCATACATTTTTTTAAACACCATAGGGAGGAAAGAAACAACATATTGTTTTGTATTATTTCTGGGGTTTGAAGGGGCTAGCTTATATAAGGCCTAAAACTGCAGAAATGGGATGTTTCATAACTGAGTGAGCCCTCGTTCCCTGGTTGTACTCATGGTATGTGTTCTTACTTCAGGACTATGCTACAGCATGCTTTTACTGGAGGATGCATCAATCTTGGATTTTTATGCAAGAATTGTTCTTAACTGTTACCTTAGGATTTTCTAACTCTCATCTCTTCATTCTGCTACTCCTCATATTCTCTTACCAGAGAGTCTTGTTGAATCCTCGTGGAGTGTCTGAGTCCATGGGAGAAATCTCACATGATGATGGCCAGGATACTTTTCAAAGCAGTTGTCATAGGGTTCCCCCTACAATTAAATGAAAATTGGACATAGCTGTTTCTCTACTAGGGTACCACACGCCCACAAAGCTGGTAGTTTTCATAAACTCATCAATAAATACAGATAATTATTGGCAAATAGCCTAGAGCCATCCCAGTTGCTAGGGCTCTGATCTTCTCATATGTTAGGTAGGGTCAAGCTTGGATCAGTACATAACTATGGATCCCTTGGGAAAAGCTTGGGCGCTCCAGGCTGCACTAGTGGCTACTCAGTAGGTGGCATTATATCCCTAAAGATGGTGCCAATACCAACCCCTTGCAGGTTGTTTTTCTAAAAGTGACTTTCACTCACAATCCTTATCTTTGGCCCTTGTTTGTACTTACAGTTAAGCAATCCCATCCCATTTCCTTTCTGCAGAGGACACGAGTTGAACCAAGGGTTTCAGTGTTCCCACCAAGTCCATGAAGGATTCTGTGCTCAGCCTCCTGCAGACAGAACCTCCCAGACTACAACACCTTGGGCACCAGAGAGTTCCTCAAATCCCAGTCTCCTTTCTGCCTTATCACAGGCCTACATTTTTCTAACCAAGTTCCAGCTGGTGGCTTGTGTGTGCCAGCCCTTAACCACCCATAGAACTCTGAGTCTGGGAGTTAGCAGCTAAATTTCCTCAGCTGAGGAGTCCGTGAAACTTGCTGGTACCAGTCTTGATCCTGCACAGAAGAGCCTGAAATTATTGAAGGACAGGCACTACATTGCCTGCTTATCTCACAGCTGGGGGCTCCAGTTGCTGGTAGGGTTCAGAAAGACCTGGGGAGATGTAAACAAACGGCAGAAAGCTGTAATGTTTCTTCAGAAGGAGGCTTTAAAGGCGAGGTTTAGCTGGAGAGAATATGGATACCTTAAGGTGTATACCCATTACTGCAGCATTTAAAAGAAGTGCAAGTTAGAAATGGTCTTCTGTAATAGTAAGCCAAACCTTGGGAAAAAAAGGGACAAACCATAACCAGATCCCATAGAGACTCAGAGAGCTTTTTAACTCCACTTTCTGTGTGTATTCCCGTTGACCTCCAAGGCATAGGTTTCATTGCAAGTGGATGGACAGACCCATTATTTCTTAACTGACCTTTGAAAATAGGATTATTTCTTAAACCTCTGAAGTACTTTGGCAAACTTTGTCCTGAGTTGTTTCTGTAGGCACAATAGGCCACACTGCATTTCAAGTTTCCTGCTATAGGCCTTTTTCTCCGTACACACGGTGTCTCCTGTTTAGATCTTGACAGGGAGGGTTTGAACATAAGTGATCACTTTTTATTTATGGATGTCCCTTTGTTTTGTTTCTCAAAGAGTGTGTACAGAGAGTGCACAGCATGACAAAGGATATAATAATTGTGAAAGAGAAACTTGAGGCCAGTCCCTAGACCGGCCAGGCTCTGTAGGTGAGGCCCTCGTACCATCACAGTGATTACTTTGTTGAGATTGAAACTGTAGTTTGTGGAATTCAGCTTTAGAAAGAACAAGCTGCCTGTATTTTGATATCCCCAAAGGGAGGGAAGGGGGGAGTGGCAGGAGATGGCAATATGCCCAAAAAAGCCATTTAGAAAACTGGCAAGGCTCTAATTTTTTTCCTATGGAAATCTCACCAGTTTCGGCATCAGACTTTGAACCGCATTCTCACTGACACTGTTGCTTCTCCTGCTTCAGAGTCAGTTTATTCAGTTGGTTATGAATGACTTTCAGCTGCTCTGTAAATTGTTATTGTCCAGGCTCCATTGCAGCCAGAGGTCACTTGCAGTTTCCATTATAAACCCAGGTTTCCAGGTGTTTATTATAACTTGGCAGTTTTCAAATCTGGGTTAAAAATTGGTACACTTTTTTTTTTTAAGGCCAGATGGGCTTTTTATCCTTTCTCTTCTTCTTTGCACCACCTAAATTTTAACCTTTTAGGATCTGAATAAATCTCTATTGGGTGCAATGATAAGAAATTATTGGCAAAGGAATTAATTCCTTTAACACCACTAGTATCTTGAGAGTGATATATTCTTCATCAGCCACAGTTTGATATTTTTATTTTATTTTGCATTCTGTTTATGAGAGTGCCTTCATTTTGTGCAATTCCTCTATGGCCTTGATCCAACATGTAGCTCAATCCATTGCCCAAAGTCTCAGTGATTTCAGTGGGATTTCATGGGAGCCGTTCCCTTGATCCAAGCTTTAAAAAGGGTCATAATGTATTCACCAAACATCCTGTAAGGGGGTTGTGTTAAAATTAGTGCTCATTGCGTAAGAGCAAAGAGAAAGGATTTCAGTGCAAAAATGTGCACTAAGTTCTGATGACACAATCCAAGACTATTACTGGTTTTATAATGGAAAAGAAGCCAAGACAACATAAGTAATATATCTCACCTCTGTTAGAGCCTTCTTGATTGATCTTTGGACAGCGAACACCTGAATTTCCATATTCTGTGTTAGAAAAATACTTGAAACTGCTCAATAAAAAAGTTGCAACACTTACATTCATCTTTCTTAGATTAAATTTAGGAGGTTTTATTTAAATGATACTCTAAATTTATGTTGCCAGAAAAAACATCACTGAAATACCTCCATCACATCTTGGTTTCAAAATGTGCTGGTTGAATGGACTATCTTTTCTTTCTTTTTCTTTTATTTTTTTAAAATTTTAATTCTTCAACCTCTGAACGATCTTGCTCTACTTCCGATAATGCTCTTCAGTGACTACTATGTTGCAGTCTCAAGTCTGATAGAAGATACATGACTCTATTTATCACTCAGTGTTCTGTATAATCTGTTACAAGCACAAGAGCTAGTTTTACATGGGTGCACTTTTTCATAGGGAAAAAAAAAAATTAAAAAAAAGGCTTGCTTTCACAACTGCTTATTTCTGCGAGTGGTTCCTTTCCTAAGCCCTTACTTGGCAGAGTAAGGGCGAGAGATGTGTAAAATCCATTGGCTCGGTAGCCAGAGCGAGGAAATGCCACTGCTGTATTGATTTAATGTTGCTGCCTCGCAACCCTTGCCCGTGTGAGTAATTCTCATTTGGAAAACCGGTCCCACTGACCTCGCTGTGAGTGCTGGGCGAAGGAGGATCGCTTACCTTGGGACAAGTAGGATTGGACCCCAAAATCAATAGAGCTGCTGCAACAGCGTTTTCACAACTCAAAATCCCAGTGATGTCACTCGGTCGTCAAGTGCCAGGGCCGAGCTGTCACTCCGGCTCCCGCAAGCAGGTCCACTTGAAGTTGAAGGATTAGGCACATCATCAACTCCGAAGGGCCTGCACCTTTTTTTTTTTTTTTTTTGAACTGACAACAGCCTTCCCTGGATGCATCCCCTCTATCTTGCCTGTCTCCCTCATCCAACGTAAGGGTGAAAACAAACCATTT
>VWPU01017542.1:0-60668 GCA_013398955.1 Callaeas wilsoni
AGCAGCTTCCTGACTATCCTGCAATAGAGAGTGTGAGTGGATCCAAGCGTGTAGAATAGGGTTTGGATTATGACTTTTTATTGCTTGTGCTGGTTACCATTGCCTGACTTGCTGTTAATTTACCTTTCTTAGAGTGTAGAAAGATACAGCACTCACAAAACAAAAACTTCTTCCAACCATTTCCTGTGATTTTTATTTATTTAAAAATACCAGTGAGGACACCCAGGTTCATCAAGGGAAGGGTATCCAGAAGCTGGAGGGTTCTGCTGTCATTCCTTGTGCTCTTTCCTTTCCCAACACTCACATTCCTGGTCGCTCACACGGGAAGGGTACTGCTGCACAAGAGAGGGAAGGAGTCCTGCCAAAGACATTTTGGTTCTTTAATTTCTCTAAGTATGTGCATTAAAGTTTGGATGAAGAGAAGCATGTTGGAAAGAGGATATGGCATCAATGTTGTTTTAATTTAGAGTTTCTAGGCTCTGAATTGCAGGAATGCGCCTCAATATAGAGCCCATTTCCTAACGAGGCGCTCGGCATTGACCAGGCTCTCCCGTAAATGCCGCTGCCTGTTTCATATTGGTTGTCAGTTTGGATGAGGGATTTCCTCTGTCACCAGACAGGCAGGGCGATTGCGGGGCGAGGGTCACCAGCCAATGTGGTCCCAATTTTCCTGCTGCCAGGGCGCTCTGGCTCCGTGGGCAGTTGATGGAGCAGCGGTGCTGGGGAGGCTCTGCGCCGGAGGGGGCCGGGCTGATGCAAGAGCGGCGAGCTGGAGCTCGGCTAACCAAGTCCAGATGTGGCCAGCGCCAGCGCCCGGGGTCACACCGGGCTGCCAGGGACCCAGGCAGCTTTGGGCTGCTTCGTGGCAGCGCATGCACTGCTCAGCTGGTAGGAAACAGCCCGTTGGCCGTTTGTCCCTCGCCTCGCCAAGCTGCGCCTTAATATCAGCTTCTATTTATTATTCACCGCTTTGGGTGGCCAAGGGAAGGTGTATCTGAATGGGCTCAGGTTTGCCTGTCTGTGGGCTTCCAAGCAGGAGTTCAGAGATGCAGCGAGGCAGGAGTCCAGAGCGAGGAATGAATTATTTATTAAATTTACAATACCATTTATATATTCTAGTTCTATAAAGCAATTGAACAGTGCTCACACTTCTCCTAGGGTGATTGGTCAAAGTCTCAGACACCCACTTAGAAAGGTTTTTTCCTAATATAATGTACACAGGGTCAGAAGATACCAGATATGAATGCTATTTACAAAAACCCTATCTATTGTTTACATAGCTTGCACAGCAAAGGAAAAGTTCTCACAGAATGAATGCAAGAAGAGAAAATTTCCCTGCTAACAGCATTTCAGCATCCACAGCCTGTCTGTGGGCTTAGAGTCTTAAACACCTGGGGTTTTCTGCTAGAGCTGTTTGTAGCAAAGACTGTCATTTTCCGTATTTGTACAGTGTGTAGCAGAGTGGGCGCCTGACCTGGCCAGCGTGTCTGTCACTGCCATGCCATAAATGTGAAGTAACAGTGTGAACATTTTTAGGAGGCTCTGAACAGTATTGGTGTTTTCTGACAGTTGGAGTATTATTCAGATTAATTGTTTGTAAATCACCATATCCACTTGCATTATTATATAATGTTTCATAATTACTGTTATAGCAGAAGTTACCAGGAACCAGCTTGACTCAGTGTTACTGATGACAGGATCTCAAAATTTTCATTTGAAGTCGTGTGAGTTCAGATTAGATTAATGCTATGTATGTTTTATTATGCTGCCTATGCCTAAATAAGTTATTTTCAGATCAGTTCCTCAGTCTTTTAAGAACATGTTGAGTTTTCATTCTATACTTCAGCACGCTCAGAGAACCACCCAGCTTAAGCTTTCTCCATGTATTTCACAAACATACATTTTCTCTTGTCATGCAAACTGTTAATGAAAAATAGTGAATAGTATGGCCTCAGGAGAGAGCTCTCTGCAACCCAGTTGATTCATCCAGTTACACCTGTCATCTCTTCTTAAAGACTTTGAGTGAAGGAGACCTTCAGTTCTGGGAAGTCTTTTTCTCAGCCTTTCTGTCTTTATCATTATATGTAATGTCCCTAACTACAATTTAAGCTCATTACTATTTTTTTCTACCTATTGGGGGCATAGAAAAAAAAATTTACTACCTTTTATGTTCTTGCCTTAGACACTCTTGCTGTTCACTCAAAAAGAGCTCCCTTCTATTTTAATAAAGGGAGATAAGAAGCCCCATGCTGTTCTAAGCGTGGGTTTTGTAGTCAGCCTGCTTGCCATTCAGGGGAATCTTTAATACCTGTTCTTGCCTTCTGCTTCTATATCCTCATCAAGACTCTGCCTTCCTCTGTGGGCCAGCGTGAATTTGAGGGGCTGTTATTTAACACTCCCACAAATGGAGAGGAATTATTTGGCAGTGGTCAAATAACTGATAATTAACTGGTAATAGTAGTTAGTATTCATGCAATATTCAATATACATTTCATCTAAGCAAGCAAGTACCAAAGCTGTTTTCTCTGTGCTGCTTCGTGCCTCTTCCCTGTAGGATTTTGACTGGCTTTCTTTATGGGGCCAAGATACTGCAAAGATTGGCTTCCCAAGTAAGTGTGGTTCATGGGATCATGAGAAAAAGGAAAGAATTGTAGATTCCAGAGTAGCTTCTCACCCCAAAAATTACGTTTTTCCACTGTTACTTGTTTCCCTGGAAACCCTGCATAGTGACACCTGACACTCCTCTGCTGTGAACTTTTCCAAAGTGGAGTTCCAAAGTGAAGTGAATGGCTGGAGTCATTCCTGTTTATAACAAGAGAATGTAAAACAGGTCAAAGGAGACTGACAGGCAAATGTTTTCCTCTTACTGCTGTGGAGCTGTATCAGCAGGACCACACTTCTGGCAGTTTTAGTTACCACCCTGCCCGATGAAATAATACAGCTCGTGAGAGGTGTGCAGTTAGTCTTTGCCTTGCCTTGGCTGCCCTGATTTGAAACCATGCCTGCTGAGTGTGATTACCCTATTAGCAAGCAAATTTCTTCTTCAGGTGACGTGCAGGTAATTGCTAAGCGTGGTGCTGTTTTGTGACAGAACCCCTGTTGTTCTCTGAAAGGTTCCAGCAGTCTGGAGTTCAGGGAGGGGAGGCATCTCTCAAACCACTGTCAGAAGGGAGCTTAGGAAGGCTGGGGATGGGTATGGAAGTTGTCTGAGTGTGGTGGTGTTGGCTTCTTTATAGCTGAGGAAGAAAAGTTACTATTTGAAATGAGTGATGAGACTCAGGGCGCTTGGACCCATCGTTGTTTATTGATCTCTTTACCACAGTACCCATGTACTTGCACTGGCAAGAACGCAAATAGATGTAAAAGTGGGGAAAGAAAACTTTTGTTGTAAGAACGTTAAAAACAGGCAGAGGAGTTTGAAGGTGCCAGAGGTTTCTTCATGAACTGGGCAGAACAGAAGGTACTCTGAATTCTGGTGTTCTCTGAATGCCAGGTTAACCAATTTGAAACAGGAACAAACAGATTAATGTACTTTGCCAGAAATTTTTCAAGGAATAGCGAAGCATTTCAAGAAGTTGCAGTGGACTTGTTGCGTACGCAGTGCAGTCTCAGCCTCACCTATCCAGTGCATGGTCTGTAGAGTCAATGTAAAGTCACCTTTTTTCAGGTTCTTATACCACCAGTGTCTGGAGGGTCACTTGCAGCTTTTCAATTACTGGCTTTAATACACAAAGGTGCCAAAATATGTAGGTTTTGTAGCATATTCTTAGCTGTACTGGCAGTGTAGCTGGCATACATGTGAGCAGGCAGAAGTGGGGGAAATCACTCTGTACACTTCCTATTCAGGAAGCTGTTGGACTGGAAACAGAGGAAACTTCTGGCTGAAGTGAATATATCTCCACTAATTGGCTCTCATCAAGCACTGCCAGCTGTCAAATTTAAGCATCGTGGCTTTTGTCGAAGGCCTGTAATCCACCCAGATTATCAATCACAGCGTTGCTTGTTTTGCCAGGCTTTGCTCCTCAGTAATTGTTTCTGTCAAGGGGGAAGGCTCTGCCAGGCGCAGACCCCAGCACCCTGACAGCAGCGAGCAGGCACAGAAAGCAAGGCTTTGTCATGCCCTCGAGCACAGCACGAGAAGCCCTCACAGATTAAAAGAAAGCACCTTCTCCCTGCCATGTGGTCCAGACTTTTTTCCCATCATTTTTAATCATCTATTAGCATAGTAATGGTACTCAGTGCAGCGTCAGCAGTCTTTTCTGGGGCAGCATTTCATCTTTCCCTGGTGTTACTTACACCCCTTCCCCTCTCCCGCCTCCTTTACCTTTACCCTTTGCCTCTTGCATGATGAAATAACAGTGGATGTTCAAGGCAGCCCTGGCTGTGGCTGGCTGCACGATGCCAGGGGAGGGACCTGCCTGTCGGAACAGTGTCAGTACCTCTTCTTTTGCCTTTTGGAGCCGCTGTAAACAGCCCTGTCTGCTTTCTGTCTGTGCCTTCAGCCGTGTCGCAGCCGGGACTTCTTAGGGTACAGCTATGAAGTTTGCTGGGGGAGGAAGGTGCTTTACCTCACTGAGAGAGAGGGCTTTAAGATTTATAGAGGTATTGTGGAACTCAGATGGCAATACAGTACTCGGTACCCTTTCTTTCTAGACATTTGTAATGTTTTTAAAAATACCGTAAGGACTAATATGTCCCAAGTTTGAACTCAGATTTCAAAAACTCTATTAGCAATATTCCTCCATTTATTGAATATATTAAGATTTCCATATTCTAGTTTTACAGCTTTTTAATGGACTAGAAGTTTGCACAAATAAATTCAAATTAATTGGATAATTGCCAACAGCATTTAGTGCCACATACACAGTAGCTCTCGTTCAAGGCTTATGAACTCCTACAGGAAGTTATTTAAGCAACGTTGCCTCTCTCTAGAAAATCAGGATTGCTGGACAAGTCTAGGTTAGCAGTTGAGAGACCCTGTATCCCATTTCTGTAAGGGACCAACTCGATGGTGTTGGATATCAGGAAAGGTTGTTAGGCCTCCCCTGGGAGAACCTGGCTTGTTTAGCACTATTAAAGAGGTGGGAATGCTCGCTGAGCTTGGGTTTCCTCAGAACACTGCACCAGAAGGTCTAATTTGGGCCTGAAAAAGAATCATTCCTTTGTCTGTGAATAGTATTTCTGGGCATAGGTGCAATGTAGAAATAGTCACTGTCGTTTGACCTCACAGTTGTATCATACAGTGGTTTCCTGTAGGTATTGTGGCCCAAACCACTGGTCTGAGACACAATGGTTTTCAGTTAAATAAAGAGAATATATTGGAACAGGTCTTTGATACATACATTCAACAGGGTATTTATTCTGTTCTATTTCTTTGTAATTCTTAGTAATTCATTCTATTTCTTTGCTACAAATATTATGTTGAAAATAATTTATGACAATGTTTGTCTTAGCTGATGAGTCATGAGATGGATGTAAAATCTCAGGAAGAGTGGTTTAGAACAGCTCAGGATTGCCAATAGTTTTTCATTCACGGAATACAATTATGGGTACATCTTCTTTTGCTTAATTTCCATGGCTTGCGGGGTAGCTGGGAAGGACCCATGCACAACTGCTCCCTGATTGTTGTCCAGTGGCAGGATGTGCCTCAGGGGTAAAATATTCGAGACTTTCCAACCATTGGTCCTTGTGGCTGGGCTGGTTTGGCATCACTCTTGGTATTTGAATTGATGATGTCTGAAGGATGACCAGAAAATACAGCGAGTTTACGATTACATTTAAATTCTGTCATTTAGACCCATTGTTTAGGGAACTCTGAAGTGTTGGTGACAGGGAGAATTCCACTTAAACACCCCAAAAGTCTTGGTAAGATAAACACACAAATAGATTATTTTGTGAAGAAACGGAAATTTCACCCCAAAATTTCAGATTCAGGAAGATTTTGCATTACTTGCCTGAACTTGGTGAAGATGGGTGTGTAAGCATCCTTACAGGTATTCTTTGATTGGATGCAGGTTTTTCTGTACTAAATTATTGCTGTTCATCTGGGCTGTTTCACCTGACAATTGTCGAGGAGACACATGTCCCTTTACCAAATCTCCATTCAAAATGTGCTAACTTGGTACATTATGCTTATCTCTTCCTGTATTTAATGGTGTTATTCCTCAGAGAACACGCAACACACAGAACAGTTTCATACTAAAGCTATAGAGTAAAACTTTGTTTGTGGTTACTTGTCTTTGGATGACAAGCCTAACGAGCCTGTGACGTTACCAACTATCTTATATAAAAAACAGCTCACACATTGATAGTCAGTTAAAACGCAGTGGCAGGCAGCTGAAAGGCATTTTTCCAGCTTTAGTGTTGGTTTCAGTTTGTGTAGGAGCCATAACTGGCGAGGTGAGAGGTGATTCAAGGTGCGTTCCAAAAACGTGTAAGCACAAGGTGAGGTCAGAGATATGAGGTGACTGATTGGGTTCATAAACTAAATATGTAGAAGGCTTCAAGTAGATTACAGATTAGCAGTTGTATGACTTAATGTGTTAGTGATGTGTTCTTTCCTTGAAGGAGGAATGAGTGATGGAAAGAATTGTACACCTAGAATAGGTAATGAAAATTAATGATCTATAAGATAGAATACATTGCATATTTGTGATTCTGCTGTGTTATTTTGGGAGTAACATCATAAATCACTACTTTTTTGGTTTTGCTTGAGAAGAGAAAAATGTATATTCTGCAAAAGAGAATTTTAATCCCCACCATCTTAAAAATTGATAATGGAAAAAACTAAGACTTAACTGCATGGAATGAACTTCAGCTTCAGTAAACGGTGAACTGTTGATGAACAGTGATCCCAGGTATTTTTGAGCTTATGCACTGAAATATCTGTCAGTCTACAGATTTTTTTTTTTTCTCATCCACTGTATTAAGCTCATTAAATTCTGAAAATAATTTCCCTTTTTGAAACTGTCTGATTGAGCCTAGTCCAGTACACCGTATCTCAGGCAAATGAATAGGGTAAGGCAGGGGAAAAGAGAAGTTCCATCTTGCAGTTGGAAATCTAAGATGCTGTCAATTAGGACGGATTTCTTGATAACAATCCTTCATTAATTTGCATACCAAGTTGTGGTAGTGGATACGACAGTGTAGCAGGTTAGTCAAAATGAGACACATATTTATGAAATTAGACATCAGTTACTTGTGACAGCTTCTGCAAATGGGGGGGTGCTGGTGGCTGCAGATTCCCCTCAGTTCTGTTAAATTCATGGTGTTACGTTCTGAAGAATACAAGTCTTAAAAAAATTACTGTTCGTGTTTAGGTGCAGAACAAATGATGCATTTACTCCTTAATCAGTACACGCTGTTTTCTACAGCCCTTTTCCAAGATGAAGGACTACTCAGGACCAAAGCAAAGGTGTGCAGATTTTCCCTAGAGGTCGTGTGTTTGCCACTTGACATTTGTGAATGTAGGGAGGGGAGGGAGATTTTTCTGCTGTCTCTGACTTGGAAGCTGTGAGGAGTCTGGAAACAGCTGCCAGCTCCAAAAGGTACACGACGAGAAAGTTGATGCTGACAGGGATTCTGCTTCCAATGAGAGTCTGGAGACAATGCTGTCAAATAGGAGTTAGTGGTTTTGGCAGATCGTCTTTAGGGCAGTTGTGTTCAGCTGTCCCTGAGCAGACCCGTATTGAGCACAAAATAAAGGGACGGTTTCTGCGTGCCCTTTTTTGCCTTGAATATGTTGCCAAAGGTTTTGAGTCTTTGCAGTAGCAAGAAGTGCTTTTAGGGATTAGTCCAAGATTTTGCACGAAGACAAAATAAGTCTCAAACTCAGCTATCAAAAGATTGCTGTCTGATTTTACTTGGCATAATCAAAGATTTATCACGTGGATATAAGATAAATTCGCTTATTTGCTTGTGACTCAGTGTCAAATACGAACCATTTAACTTTGCAATTACATGTTGTAGAATTTTGGATTATCAATAGTATAGGTGAATGTTAGTCTCTCAACTTTCGTAAAGCTCTACTCTCCAAATACATGTTAAGCTCTCCTCCCAGGACTGGTGCCTGGAGGAAGTAGTGGTCTTTTATGTCAGATACAGCCCTGGTGAAGGGGAAGCCATTTTATTAGAGCTTTTGTTCCCTTTATTTGAGTACAGTTTTACAGTCACAGAACCCAGCCCTTTGTTCTCTTTCTGTTTGTTTACCACCAGTGCCTGTCTGTCTTAGTGTGAATACAAATATTTCCTGTAGTTGAGTAAACAAAACATAAGTGGAGGTCTCACAGCTGACTCCAGGCAAGTTTTTCCTCAGGATTTGACCAACCTAGGTATCTCTTGTTTTTGCAGTGGATTTTTGTTTGGGGTGGGAAACTTACTGATTTTAAACATTCTTTTTACCATTGTACCACTCTTAATCCTTTTAATAGTTAAGGAGTTACTCTTCTCACTGTTTTCATCTTAACATGAAACATAACCATAATTTATGACACCAAGCCTGTGTGCCCTCCATCTCCTGAACACCAGTAGATGCAACCTTGGCTTGGCCTGCTTTATTACAGCTAGCAACCCAAACCTCTGCCAACTGCTGACACTAATGGTGTTGAAAAAATAATAAAAGCAATATAGTGAACACACACACTCACAGGTTGATTAAAACTTGGAAGCCTGCGTGAGTTTATTTGCTCTCTGGAAGTATTAAGGACTGTACCTTCTCATTTTAGTTTTTCCCTCCTTTGTTTTTTTTGTTTCTTAAGGGGAAATATATTTACTTATATATACAGCATCTTTCAAGTGTCTTCTATATCTCATATGGAGGCATGCAAGATGTATGTTCTTCTGCACTAAAGAACGAAAACTTCACAGATTTGATGGGAAGGATCCACAGACTGGGAAGTGCAGACTAAGACTAGCTCCTTTTCTTCCTAGACCTTTTCATCACTATCAGATTACAAAAAGATTTTTCTCTTCCCCCCTTTCCTGATTACCAAAACTACCTAGTGCTTCTCCATAGTCAGCCAGAAATCTGGTTTGTGATATAAAGAAGGCTTAAAAATATGAAGGCTTCCTTGTTTCCTCCTAGGTCTTCCAGTTGCAAATCAATCAGTCAAGGTTGTCCTTTTATTCATTCTTTTCTGTTTCTTCCTCTGCTTTGTCAGGGCTCTTTAACGAGTGGAATCACCTATCTTAAGTTTAATGACTTAGCAGTAAAAGGATTGTTAAGAAAACTCACCAGAGGTATGACTGGCTTTTTTCTCATCTTGTTCCACAGATCTTTTTCTTTTATTAGTCCTGTAGCAGAGAGATTTCTCTAAGATTTTTTTTCTGAGCTTTACAGAGTGTTTTATGGTGCCCATTGGGTGGGCCTCTACTCGTGTGTAATGGCATCATATAATGTAAATCACAGAAAGACAAGAGATTAGGAATAGAGCAGGCAAAGACAGGAATACTGCAATGCAGACACCTTAGAGAAATTCATCTGGCCACACTGGCACATCTCTACACATTGCGTGCCATGAATTTTGTAGGGAATGAGAGAATTTCTTTCCTTTGTAAGAATAATTTTGGCACAAATACAGTAGAAAAACTGAATGTTTTTTCAGTCTCTCCAGCTTAGTACCTAACCTTTGATGCAGATTTAATAGGAAAAATCAACCTCTGCTGGAATAAGAAGAAAAAAAAAAGGCGTTGGTTTATTGTGGTTCTCCTTGCTTGTGTACTGCGTGTGAGAGCAGAGGACGGGACAGGAATCATCTGTCCAGCTCTTCCTGCACATGTGCTGCGGTGTGCTCGGGCAGGAATCCTGCCTCTGTGGGCCAGGCACGGGGACAGTGAGGATGGACAGGAATCCTGTGTCTGCAGCCCACACGCACGGGTGGTGTGGACAGACAGGAATGCAATGGCTGTGTGTTCCTATGGCTGTTCTAGGTGATGTCAACCCGAATGATTGGCCATACAGAAAAAATTCTTCGCTTTTATTTAGCTTGGGGTGGCAAAGCTCTGTTGGTTGTCAAAGGAAATGCCCTTTCAACTCTTCCTGCCAGCAGTTACCATGCAGGATCTTGGCTGGACTCGAAGATGAAAGCAAGGCACAAAAAGAATAATACCGGGTTTCTTTTTCTTTTATACGCAGCAGCTTTTAAAATTAATTTCAGAACAAGCGCAAATAGTCTCGAGGTTTCGTTGTGCGGGTTTTTTTTAAAAGTTGCTATCAACACTGTTTATATCATGTAGACACAGATCCGTTCATGTATACAGCCAGAGCTGGGTTCTGGGCAGGCACAGACAGTCTGTGCTGAGATGATACTGAGCAGCTCACATCACTTTAGCATCCAGGAATTTGTATCTGTACATAACTCCTTTTTTTGCCAAGAACAGCATGTATAGAGGGGAGGGGGGGTTTGCTGTTAACAGCTCTTTGAAGCTGCAGGCAAATGCAGTTGAAGTGGTGAGTCATATAACAATAAAAATATGTAACAATAAGAGGTCTGTGGTCAAAACACTGGCATATACTTTCCAAAATTAAAAATCGCTGGGTAAAAGAATGCCTTTACTATATTGATTGTAACAACACAGTCGCAATAGACTAAGATTGGAAGCCTTCCAAATCACTTCAGCTAGGGAAGGTGTATGTAGATGCCCATGAGCAGATGGCCTACAAATGGTTTTGTTGAGCCAGGGGATCATGACTAGAATTTAAGATTTTGCAGTAGGATGCATCTTGTATGTAAATTCCTACGTGAGATTTTGGCAGTCGGGGTTCATAGATACCGCTGGACTGAGAAACTTTCTTGTTTCAGGCGAGGAGAAAGACTGAGACAAAAGCAGAGGGACTGAAGTGGTTGTGTTAGGCAGGCAGCTCTGTGAAGTTGAGCATATGCAAGTGGATTTATTTTGGAAAGGAGAACCAAATAGAATAACAAAGGAAAGGGGGACAGAGTAAGGTAGTTGAGGGTAAGATGAGCAGGGTGTGGAGTGAAGCAGGAGTGAAAAGGGAAGGAGAAATTTCAGGCAAATAGTCATAACAAAACAGGAGTACCCTCAACAATGTCAAGCAAAGTTTGTTCTGTATTTGATGGAAATATTTGCCTGTTCTGTAGGATATAACATAGGTAATTTAGGGGGTTTGCCTTCAGATTTTTGTATAGATTTTGTAAGGCTAACCTTATCTGTAGTGCTTAGTGTTGATGCTTAAATTGCACAAGTTTAAAATAATCACAAGATCAGTAAAATGTTGATATGTATTTCCAACCTTAGGATAACCTGAGATACCTTTTACATTTTGCTTTGTAAAACACGTACCAACCTATCAACGTTTTCAGGAAGTGTTTATGCTCCAAAGTACATTTCAACTTGTTTTTCTCACTGCTTTTTTGTCTTTGCTTTTCTGTTGTTCTGTAAAACAGAAGGTTAAATTTTTAGTTTGGACCCACAAATACACAGTGAGAGGGGAAAAATGAGCAAGGGGGAAAGTACAATGAGAAGTTTTCAACAGTTTGATTAATGAGGACCATGGCAAGACTGGCATTTCCTTTTGCATTGTTATAGAAGCAGCACTTCACTTTTTTCCTAAAACGAGTTGTCTTTGGTGGTAAGTATCAAAGTAGATTAAAGACACAATAAACTGTATATATTAAACATTCAACAGACACATGAACTAATCATAAGAGGCTCGCTTGCTGCTGATCACTTGAGAATTTGTAGCAGGTCAGCCTCCCAGAATCTTAAAGAAAGGCATGTACCAGAAAATTCCACTTCTGTGCAGCGTTCAGTGCAAGGATATATTGAGAGTCTGCATCCAAACTCCTACAATTCCGACAAAACATGTTCGTTTGGACTCCGAAGAAGAAGAGTTTAAATGACAGTGCCATCCATCTGCTTAGCTGAGCTGTAGTTCTTACCCAGTAATTTTCGGTTTATTGACCATTTTCAACCAAATTTGCCAGAGGAAAAGTCGTCTCAAAGATTGTGTAATTTATAGGAACTCGATGAACATCCACAGCTGGGTAGAGGCGAGAAGAGCCCGAAGTAGAGCTCCCACGCAGGGAAAGGCGAGGAGAATTGAGCTGGGATGTATTTTGTTTGGCTGTAGCACACACATATGGCTGGCCATTTGGAATATACATACTTTCACACTGGTCCCAGCTGACTCCTGCCTGGAGACACCACGGGGGAGGCAGGCTGCAGAAAGAGATTGCTAGAGGGTTGAAGGCCATGCTTAGAAGATGGAGAATACAAATCCAAAGCACGCAGATTTCGCTGGTCAGTATAAAAGGGCTGGTAGAGTGGACTCTCATGCTCTTCAAGGGCAGCCATGCTGTCTGCAAAAGAAATCACTTCTTTACTGATTAAAGAAGTAGGGAGGACGGCAAAATAGTCTAAGAGTGGATGTAGCAGCATAGTTTAGCAAAAAAACAGTTGTTAAGCCACTTTAAATAAATTAGTCTTTTCTGTTTAAGGGCATGGGGCAGCAAAAAGATCTTGATCTTATATCCTCTGCTGCAGCAAGATCCTTCTCTTCTGTGGCATGGAATCAAGATCAGACTTGCCCTAACAAACTGCACCATAGGGCAGGCTCACAACCAAAAAAATACCTGCTTACTTTAAACCTAGAGTATAGAGGTTTTATCTGCTCAAAAGTGGAATGTGAATATAACCAGTTCTCTTACTTTACCTTAAGAATTAAAACAGCAGCTCGTTTTGTTAGCAGCTCTGTCTTCAGATCAATTTCAGGAAATAATTTCTTGGGTTTTCTGTTGTGTGAGGGATCCAGGATGCTTTGAGGCTGTTGTTAGAGGTTACCATGTGTCCTGCTGATCCTGCCTGAATGGAGTTTCTCGGTGCATAGGCCACCCATTCTCTATAAATTAGTCTCACTGTATAGTGGTAAATGTCCTCAGCACCTGCCCAGACATCTTTGAGATACAGGAAGACACACCTTGATCTTGGTCTGCCTAAGACCCTTACAAGCAGTGGAAAGATGCCAAAGAAATAACATACTTGGCTTGCTCCTGAGTAGTTAACCATGAGAGGAGATATTTTTTATTTTTTATTTTTAGTTTCCTTTTTAACCTGTAACTGGGCAGGTTCCAGCTTTTGTGAAACAAGTAGTTGAGAAAGGCAGTTCTATTACCACTGACCTTAAACACATCTTGAGGTATCTCTAAAGAGAGTAAAAGAGAGCTAAAGGAACATATACTATAATGTTCATATGGTATAACACAAAAAGGAACCCCAAATACAGATGTGATTGGGATTTTTTTGTGTGTCACTGGTGTTCTTTATACAGGAATCAGAGCAATAGATTTCAATAAGCTTTGTCACTGGGCAATTCCATAGTTAGTTTGTTCATCTCCTGAGGAACTAAGTTCCAAGAGACACATTCCTGTACTGGGAAAATTTCAGTTCCAAGTTTATTTTTTAATCCCATCCACCTATGTCTACATATGTCAAGTCTCACAGAGCATGCCTTATCTAGATGATCTGCCTCCTTTAGTTTAGTTCAAAGGCTTTCTGAGTATGAATTCTTCAGGATGAAGCTTCTCAGTAATTATCACGTATGGGGAAATGAACAGAAAAATGACATCTTTAAACACCAAAATGAGCTGGACTGAGAAAGTCTTTCACTTTATAATGTAATATTGTTGGAACGTGGCCAGCAGCCAGTGCAGAAGGCAGCATCTCAGGTAGGACTGTGTTAAATCCTGCAGGCTTTGACAAACCCCAGCAGCTGCACACGCTCTTTGTTGGGCTCACGAAAACACAGGCTGCAGCATGTACAGAAACGTAGTAGCAGGAATGGGTTTCATATCTACGCAGCTGAAATTTGTGCTGGTTTGCTGCTAATAGACAAATCTCAGTTGCTAATCTTAAACACAGCCAAAAGGAAAGCCAAACCTGACTAGTGATGTGTCTTTTAAACCTTACAAAGAAAGATGGCAACACAGCATATACCATCTCTTTACAAATTTGAGAAATGTCTCCCATTTCATTAAATACCGTGAGTGGGAAGGGGGCATACAGTAAAATACCTAAGCAATCTTTCAGAGTGCTAATGCTCAGGGTAGGTATAGACTCAAGGTGGTATATTTAAGGTAGGTATAGGCTGAAGGTGTATGTTTAAGGTAGGTGCAGATATACTCAAGGTGGTTGTGCANAGTATATTTAAGGTAAGTGTAGATATACCTATAGACTGAAGGTGTATATTTAAGGTAGGTGTAGATATACTCAAGGTGGTTGTGCAGGGCATCATATTCTAACAGGCAATAACAGGGATTATTCTTCCTGGGTTTCCAGCAGCCAGATTCCAGCAGGGAGCTGGTTGGACATTAGCAGGGATTATGGCTCACTGCAGGTTTCTAATGAGTAGAAAAGAACTATTTGAAAGTCTTCACAAGTGCATAATTTTCAGAGATACTGAATTCGGCCCACACTTTGCAAGAAAAATCACAGGAGTTTTTCCATTAGATTTCTATGTTATTAGTGGCAAAAATGTTTCTAAACTGTTGCTTTTGCATGTGCTTCCAGTGAAACAATCAACTCAGATTGAAATGGGATAACTCCTTTAATGCACCGACACACTGCCTCCACCACATACTCATTTGTCACAAGTGCAGTCATTATATTAATATTTACTTAATGTGGGGTTTTTTAAACTCTGCATTAAAGGATTAATAAAGCTTGTTTAGACTGGTCAGCAAAACCAAAATTACCCCACGCAAATATTCTACAAAAAAATGAGAAAGTCGTCACTGATGTCATGGTTTGTGCTGGGTTCCATGGTGGAGGAGCAGACTTTGATGCAAACCCTTTGGGTAAGTTACTGCAGTGAGCACATGAAGCAGCCTAGGTTAACAGAGAGAATGCACAGCTTGTGAGCTGCTATCTGCTGTTTATTAGAGAGCTGCTCTAAAGATACAGCAATGTGTGATCCCCATGAATAAAACGTGGTTTCAAGAACTTGCCAGGGTAATGGTTACCAGAACACTAGCTGTCCTGCAGAAATGCTTAAGCAAGGTATGTACTCTCATTGGAACACACAACTTCGTGCAAGCTTTCAAATAAAAACATTCTGTAAAATATATTATAAACAATGTCTGTAGTTAAATCCGTGGGTTTCAAATTTATATGTGGAATTCCACAATAAAGAGTTTGTCAGACGTGGGCAGCCCTCCTCTAGGCTTTACCAGCTGTATTCCAGAGTATGTGTCTGACTTTTCCTTAAACTTTGTGGATCAGCATCAGTTCTGGTTTTTCTCATGTGATAATTTAACTGTGATAATATCTATTAATTTGGTCTTTAGTGTTGAGGTGCAGAAGCAAGCTACCAGTGTGGCCTGCAGTGAACATCAGTGAACATAAAGTAACTTACTTTTAGAGACCTGCAGGTGAGAGAATGCTTTGAAGCAGTACCTCCATGAATGAGGAACTTAGTAATTCTTTAAAAATTCACTGTGGCTACAGTTTTGACAGGTAAAATAGTGTAGATGTGCAGTTTGCAATGGAAGTTTTCAGTTGTTGGTTGTGTTAGAAACAGTCTAACCGTGGTAGCTTCCTTGTTTACCCAAACATTTAGTGATTATAGAATACAGGCTGAAGTGAGCTATATGGTACCCAGGGAAAAAAAAAGTAATGAAAATATAGTGAAATCATGGCAAGACCATGAAACAACCAGAGAGAGCACGTTTAAAGTTCTGATGCTGATCATTCGCATTCATGATTAAAGCAGGTTTATCTCATGTTTTCTCAGGGTGTTTTTTTCTTTTAATATAACTGCCTGCTGTAGCAAGGGGTAGGGGAAGAAGAACGAGTTAAATATTGACAGGAAGTAAAAAAGGCATTAACAGTAAGTGTATCAAAGAGGAAAAAGGATAATTGCAGAAATTCTGGGGTGCAAAAAGGGAGGGGTGGACAAGACCTGATATTCCTGGAGTCTAGTCTAATATATAACCCGGGGAAGTCGGGGTTTTTTAGATGCAGTACCCTTGGAGATATTATTCTTTGGATCTGCAGTTCATAGACTCTGCTCTGCCTCTGCAAGGCCTCCACAGCCATTCCTGGCTTTCAGGTAGGAGCTGGAGAGTGCGTGCTGGCTCTTGAGTAATTCTGAGAATTGGCACCAGGCTGAAGGGTTTGGGGCTGTTCTTTTGCAGGGTGACTGTTGGGAGAAAAGAAGAGCATTGTTAGGGCTTTGGCAAGCTGTGGGGGCTTTGGGGAAGGGATAATTGGAGGGTGAGGAGTAATTTTATGAAATCTTATGAAGATCTTACAAAGAATTGTATGGAATTTTATGAAGTTCAAGAAAAAAAAAAAAAAGGTGAAGTAAAGGTACCTCCTGGGAAAAAATCAGGAAACCCTTTGGGTTGTGGAATTTTGTCCAGGATTTTTCTCCATATGCATGAAGGAGGTACCTGTAAGGGCACATGGCATTTTTTATAAGCAAAATGTGAATCTGATGTCCAGATCCTATCATTGCTAGTTCTGCTTACAGCTCTGGAGGTTTTAGACAAAAGCACTCCTGACACAACTGATTTGTCTGCACTGCTCATTTATTTTCTCACAGGATGCCGTGGTTAAACCACTTTGTTGTTCATACTTTTTACAATGATGTAGAAATGCTTGCCCTAGGATCTGAGCCATAACCTCATGAGGTGGGAGAGGATTGTATAATAGCACCATGACAAACCAGCTCAGGACTGCAGGATGTTGGAGTGGTTCCCCACAGAAAAGTAAACGGTTTGTTTTTAAATCATTACAACAGCCATTTGCTCCAGAAATTTCCATCCTTCTGGACGTTTTTTTTTTTCTGTGGAGGAGCAATAGGAGAGAAACTCAGTTCATGTACTTACAGTTATTTTAAAAATTTCTAAGTAAAAGTTTGTCATTAGTAGTCCAGTCCTAAGCAGAAGCTTTTTATTTCTATGTTTGATATATAAAGAATTGTAAAAATATTATAATATTATATATTTTATTTGCAACACTGCTTGGAATTTAAATGTTGGAAAATAATTTGTGGTGGTATCCATCAGGAAATAAACTGCTTCTCTTCCATCTTTTGATTTTTACCTAATTCCAACAATATATGCATAAATTAGTTCCTGTAATGGAATCACAGTACTGATTTTGGCATTTTTGTGCAAGACTTGTCACAAACATGCACTCTGAAATTAACAGCAGCTGCAGTGGGAGGTCAGGTTGAATTTAAGGGGAAACATAGAAAATGTCCTAGGTGAACTGGTGCCATAGGCTTGTGATCATCAGGACACTGCAGGGATTGTTCTGGGTCTAAATGTTCAGAGGGCTGTAATGGAGCTAAGCAACTAAACCATATTTAGCAAATATGAGGGCTTTTGGAACTTATCTCCCTCTTCTTCTGAAAAGTCCAGCTTTGACACGCTAAAACGACCTGATGAAAATTCCAAATAATAAGAATAAGCATATTTTAGGTTGGAGTAGATCTCTGTGTCTGGCCACCTGCTGACAGCATCACTGATTAGAGCAGCTTGCTCAAGGCTTGTCCAGCTGCATTTTCAATATCTTCAAGGATGGGGATGCCACAGTCTCTGGGCAGCCTGTTCTGGCATTTGGTGCACCTCATTATGAAAAGAACTTTCCTGGCTCTAATCAGAATTTTCTGTGTTCCATTTTATATCTGTCATCTCGTGTCCTGTCCCTTCCAGGAAGAGCCTGGCTTCATCTTCTGTATTTCCTCCTATCAAGTAATTTTAAAAAACCTCATTTTTTCAGGCTATGCCAGCCCAATTCCATCAGGCACTTCTCAACACCCGCTGCCAAGCATTAATAATAGGTTGTTCCACTTGAATTTAAGTGACAGAAACACACAGCCTCTTCAGTTTGACTTCAGAATTCTCTCTGAGGGACCCTGTGCTTTTTGCTGACCAGACCCAACCCAGAGGGGGGTGTGTGGCTCCCTGAGGCCTGGGTAGGGGATGTCACCAAGAAACTTCCCAGCCTGGTCCAGCCCACTGGTTGTTACCCAGTTACAGTCTTCTGACTGGGCAGCAGCGAAGTCCCAGCAAAAAGGATAAGGACAATCAAGAGCGGCCTCAGAGCCTTGGGAAAACTGGCCAAGGGATCTGGAGCACAAGTTGTGTTCTCGTCTGCGCTGCCAGTTGCGGGGAATGATGGAGCAAGAAACAGGAAAGTCGTGCAGATGAACACCTGGCTGCAGGACTGGTGTAAACAGCAGCGTTTTGTGGTTTTTGATCATGGGTCAGTTTATACAACACCGAGCTTGCTGGCAGCAAATGGGGTCCACCTGTGGCAGAAGGGAAAAGGGATCTTAGCTCAGGACTCGGCAGGGCTCATGGGGAGGGCTTAAACTAGATTGGAAGTGGGACGGGGCATGGCCAGCCTCGACAGAGGTAAGGTGTGGGGCCAGCCTGCTGGGAAGCAGCTCTGAGGAGAAGGTCCCTGAGCCCAGTGTGTCCTGGAAGCCAGGTGGGCCAGCGGGGTCCTGGGGTACGTTAGCAGGAGCACTGCCAGCAGGTCATGGGGGTGATCCTGCCTTTCTGCTCAGCCCTGCTGAGGCCACACCTGGAGCGTTGTGTCCAGTTCTGGGCTCCTAAGACAAGGGGGATGCAGAACTCCTGGAGCGGGTCCAGCAGGTGGTGGCAAAGGTGATGAAGGGGCTGGAGCATCTCTCTTACGAGGACAGGCTGAGGGAGCTGGACCTGTTTCTTCTCAAGAAGAGACAAATGAGGGGGGACCTTATCCATGGCAGTGCCTGCAGGAAGGGTGTCAGAGGACGGACCAGGCTCTTCCTGGTGCTGCTGAGCAATAGAACAAGAGGCAACGGGCAGAAACTGATGCGCAGGAAATTCCACCTGGACGTGAGGAAGAACTTCTTTCCTGTGCAGGTGACCAAGCACTGGAACAGATTGTCCAGAGAGGGTGTGGAGTCTCCCTCACTGGAGATATTCCAGAACCCTCTGGATGCAATCCGGTGCCGTGTGCTCTGGGATGACCCTGCTGGAGCAGGGGGTTGGACATCATGACCCACTGTGGTCCTTTCCAGCCTGACCCAGTTGTGATTCTCTGCAGTGTTTACATTCTTCTCGACCTGCACCAGCTAACATAGTTCATTTGGGGTTTTTTTCCCACATAACACAAAACATGCTGCCTCTATGTGAAAAGAGCTACATTTTCTCTCAGGAAAGTTAATGTGCTGTACTAGCATTCTGCTAAACATCTGGGTTTCAATAGATTTTCTCCACACACACGTACTGAAAGTCATGTAAGAATTTATTATTTATTACCGAAACAATAAATTTCCAAGAAAATGTGAAATCATTTAAAATCGATTGTTCTCATTGCAAAGAAGAAACTGTTGAAGGGATGACCTTAAATATAATAAAATAATAAATATTAAGAAAGTGCCTTTACAATAAACTGGTTGTTTAAGGATTAATGTAGCATGTTTCAAGTAGTGATTTATGAATGATGAGTCAGACTTGGAATTCAGAACTTGTTTGACAAAGCAGAGCAAACAATATAAAAGTTTTGCATGATTCAATTGCTTATTGCTTAAGCTCAATTTGCTATTAGCTTTTGTTAAATTAATCCAAAATAAAATCAAATCCAGATTCAAACCCTGAACCTTCTCTCTCATGCTCTGAATAGAGACAAGTAGAATCTGCATTCTCTAGCCTCGAGATGCTCATTAAACTTAGAGTTTTCAGTGAGAAACCGTAGAGTTATGAAGGGATTGAATCAACAGCTGGCATTTCTACAGTGAGCTTTGAGCTGTCATTTAAGACATGTAATTTTAGTGCATGTCTGATGATTTCATATGTCTAGCTGTAGAAAATTTGCCCTGTATCACATCTAGTGTAGGTCAGGCTAGCCTTTTGATTTCCTCAGAACACAAGGATTTCACAAAGCTCAAAGTGGGGCTTTTTGTGCCCTTGTGAGCCAGGAGGAGAAATGCCAGCAGTCAGTTTTGGGGCCGCTCCATGTGTGAGATCCCAATGACCCTGGCACCCAGATAACGCGAAGGGAAGCAGCACTCGGCTTTGCAAGACCCTCACCAGCTCTTCTGGCTGCCTCAGAGTGTCCCTGCTGCCCAAATGGCCTCTGTGAGCCCTGCTGGGCAGGTGGGACGCTTTTCCAGGTGCATTTCTTTCCTTATTTGTGTGTGCACTCGGGGCCCTCATTTCAGGGTAGTCTGTTAAAAGGGCTTTATCTCCCTATCCCACTGTCTCATTGCAGACACAGCCAGGCAGTATACTTTAATGTTCACTGCAATTGCTTGCCTAGGATGGTATTGTTAAAGTCAGGTGTTCCATTTATTCTTATGCAATTTATTTTCTAGTGTGTGTTTTCAAAAATCATATCTCCTCTGGAACTTGACATTTCCTAGGAAGTTGAAGAAAAAGAAACTTGCTTCTTATTTTGCTAATTCTTTACTTGACTGTATTCAGGTTTTAATTTTATAAGCCTTCACTATGACACTTATTCTTCCCCAAGATTTATTTATTAACTTTTTAATTTCCTCACAGGATGGCTTTTGTATAATTCACATTTTTCTGACTAGTCTCAGAATTTTTCTTTTCTTTGTTATACCAATTGAAAACTGATCTGCATATTGAAACTGGATGGAATTCTTAAGTAATAACCTGTTTTCAGCTTGTTTACTTTTTGTTTATTTTAAACTGACTGCTTTCTGGGGTGGGTTCATTGGGGGTTTTTTAATGTTTTCATTGAATTTTAATGTTTTCATTGAATTATTCTCCAAGTTGATGTCTGAACCTTAATCCCAAGAATCTGTAAGAAGAAATTAATTTCTTGTACAGCACAAGTTTTAGTAGCTACAAGTCAGATGATCCACTTAATTGCAGAACTAATTTAGCCTTCCAGTGAACTGCTTGGAACGTGTCTCCACAGTTTTTACCAATTCTCTATGGTAATACCAACTGATGTTTAGGCATGTGTCTTATTTTTTTTCCCCATGTGTGAATTGTGGATGTGCAGAATAGTATAAATATCATGCTTCCCCTCAGTCCCCATGATAACATTAGAGGGTAGACTGAGATTCTTTTTGCTTGTTATTTTTTCAACAGACTCAGAACCGTATGAAGCTGATGGCTGACAACTATGAGGATGACCACCTCAAATCCTCATCCCATTCCAACCAAACCAACCACAAGCCCTCCCCTGACCAGGTAACGTGTCTCTCTGTTTTGTTTTTAAAGCCATTTTTACTAAGAGGGCTGATTATTTCGTGCCATGAGTAGTTTTGCCTGACGTGCTTGCAGTACCTCGGAACAAAAGTAGCATTCCAGAATGCAGTTATAAACCAGAACTGGATGTTGCAGTTGTGCTGGCTTTGTGCAAAGCTCCTGAAATGTGAATGAACAACCATGAAATGGTTCTTGGTACCAAGCTGTTGTTAAGTGAGTGGAGAGGAGGAGGTGCATTGAAAAGGAAAAGAAAACTTCACTCTCCTGAAATGCGAGACTCGAGTCCTGCATGACACGTTCAGATTTTAGTAGCTCAGGTTTACTGCTTGAGTGTGTGGAGTGTCCAGGACTGTTTCTTGTCTTCAGTAGCAGGAAATCGTGCTCCAGGATCAGCTTTCTGATCTATGGATTGCATACAAGCAGTTCCCTTCATTTCCCAGGAGGAAATCCCGGCCTCGGTGCCAAATGAGCACAGGCTGCTCCCTCACAAGCTCAATGGGCCGTGAACTGAAGGAAAATCAATTTACCATCTCCAAAGCAGTGAGGAGCCTCCTGTGGCATTTACAAAGCACAGCCGTGTGCTTGATAGCTATCAGAGAGATTAACCATCCCTTGGGTAGCACAGAAAATGCCAACGTAATTGCACATCCCATGTTGTAATCTCATCCACTCCAGTTTAATTAAAATATTAGCCATCATTAATCACTGCCTCGACGGAGTGAAGGAATGCTTCTCTTTGCCCTCTGACTCATGTAGAAATTGGTGAGATCTGAAGGGAAGCATATCAGTCTAGACCTTGAAGTGCCAACCTAGTGATACACAGAAATAATGAGTTAGGTACAGGAGGAAAATGGCAAAAGCCAAATACATATTCACCCTGCAAAAATAGATCTGGAAAAATCTCCTTTCATGTCTGCATCAGAAAACAAGAAGGAGTGTATAGAAAGAAACAAACAGAAAAATTCTCATTTTCAAGGCAACTTCCCTTTGCATATTGATTTAATCCTTCCTCCACTGTATATAGATGGGTTTGAATTTTCTGCAGTGCTTTTGGACGATGTTGGTGTTACCTTTTTCAAGAGAGTGAAATTGTTAATACTGAAGACTAAATGGATTTCCTAATCTTAATTTGCTGCAAATGTTAGAATATCTGTTGTTTCTCCACTGAAGTCTGCAGAGAGCTGAAGCCATTTCCAGCATGTAGTACATGCTTGCAAATGAATGCAGTGTGGCACTCACAGATGAGATTAAAAGATAACGTGTAAAAACGAAATAAAATTTAGACATTTACAGAAAATCTTGCAAAGACCATGCAGGGAAGGGCAATAGGGAAGAGAGGGGGTGGGAGGAGGCTCTGATTGCACTTCCCCTTTGCAAAGGGGCATTTTGAAAGCTGACAAAGCCTACGAGGGAGCAAAGAAAGCTTCACCTCAAGGTAGCTCAGGATGTTGCATAAGGAATTGAAACGCTTTGTACTACTGTTTGTACTTCCATATGTGCTTTAAATACTAACCAACTCTTTATTTCATTCCATGCTGCTCTGGGGCTTTCCTCCCATTGCCACCCGTGCACCTGTAGGATGAGGAGGAGGGTATTTGGGCATAACCAGTCAGATGCTCTTAGCTCAGCCATTTTGTTCAGAACGGTGAGAACCAACCTCTGTTGCCAATAGAAAAGTTTCCGACAGTCACTCCCACACCTCGCTCCGTGTGCCTTGTGGAACCTGGCTGTGCTCCCTCCCCTTGCTGCCATAGCCTCTGCATGAGGGTGTTTCTCGTGTGCTGATGTGCAGTTTGTGATTTTCTTCTTCCGATCATCCTGTCATTGTTTCACCGTGGTGTGGGGAGAACTTTCCAGGGCATGGAATTGAGTTTCTGTGCAAGTACGAGAGAACAGGAAATGTCTTTCGTATCATTTATCATTGACTTCATGGAGGAAATGTTTTCAGTCGGATTCTTTTTCAAAGCAGCTTGCGCCGTAGCCAAACCTATGTGTGCTTTTTCAATTCTGGTTTGTAAAGAATTTGCTCGGAGATAATGTTCCTCCTGAAGATAATGTTCCTCCTGAAGGCTTTGAGCATGTTGAGATCTGCTGCTGAGATTGCTGCCATGCACGCTGACCTAACTAGTCACGGATATTTATCAACTCACAATACATGATTCTCCATACGGATTAGGAGTATGAATTGTCTGTAAATGTGAAGGCAAAGAGGAATATCCCCTTAACCTTCCTCTCTCCCTTCCACCTCCCTCATTCTTTCAAAACAATGGGGGAAAAATTAGGAGCTGTTTTTCATTTAAAATGCATTTTGTTTCTCTATGTCCGTGTCCACAATTTTTTCTTTTCTGCTGTCAAATTGTCCCCACAACGACTCCCATTTCCAAGAGGGAAGACAGTACAGAGGACAGATCCTTTCTCCTCATGCCTGTTCTTTAGCAAAAAAACCCCTCTTACTGGCCAGGGGTCAAATACTGATTATTACAGTGCATAGGATTCGTTTATGCCTTGGAGTATCAGTTTTAAAGCAGAATACATCTCAATGAAGTACTTGAAGTATTTTAAAGGCCTGATGACAGTATTTTAAAAACCTATATGAAACTTTTTCTTTCTTCACTTAGGCTTTTAAGTAAAAAATATTTCACGTGAGTTTCTGTGCACTTTTTTCTAAGAATTTGATTTTTCCATATCAATTATTTGAAAGAAAACCTCTGAAAATTTCTGTGGAAATCTTGGACCCTTGCATTTCTGAAAATTATTGCTTTGTATTACATTTGTGAAACATTTTTGAGAGAACAAGGCACTCTCATCTCTTGCACTTGCTCAATTAACTACAGACTTACAGTCTGTCTGACTGTATAGATCAAATCCCTCTTTTCAAGTCAGCCATCTGAAAAATTTAATCCAACTGTGGCAGTGTCAAACTTGAATTTCATGCCTTGGGGTTTGAACTGAGAAAATCTCTTTAGTGGGCAAATTGATAAAGTGCTTCATTAATTTCCACTCGCTGTTGATTTCACGTTCTTTTTGAATCCCCGCTCTTGCCATGGTTGTGCGTGCGCCTGTGTGTTGTTAAAAGTTTTAGGGATCATGCTTGTAAAGATCAGCTGAAGCACAGGAATTAAACAGGGGAGATCAGGTAAGTAAATGATGAAAAGGAAGAGGACACTCACTGTGAAGGTAGGAGTAATTCTGATTTTCCTTCTGGAGCAAACATGGAGTTCTTGTAGACAACAATGAGAGAAAGATCTTTGTCTTTCCTCTCCCATCCGCTGATGCATTTAAGAATGCAACTGTGCTAAGAGTATGGTTTCTCATGGTTTACTGAATTAATGGGGGCTTGACATTAAATACAGCTTATCTCTCCAGTTTGAGGCACTTTTCTCAGGGAAGCTGTTAGAGAGTATCCCAGTCAAAATAATGAGTCAGCCAGCAGCCTTGCCTTAGGTGCATCTCATCGGAGAAACTTGTCAGCCTCAAGACTGTCATGCATGCAGGGAAGTATAAAGGTGATGGATGCTTCCCAAGCCAGTTATTCCCAACAGAGTACATGTTTTTACCATGATATTCCACGTTCATTTTTTAAAAAGTCCTTATTCTCTTTGTAAAAGCTAAGAATGAGGTAAGTTACAGAGTCCCTAACCTCCATGTGTTAAATTAAATTTATGTATTGCAATGATAAAATGGAACTAATAGCATAGGACTTGGCAATAAGTTTGTTTTTTAAAGTTCCTTCAGGTCTGTGGATGCAATCACCTCTGGTCAATACTGAAGATTAAATGGAGACCAAAAAACTACGTACAATAGTTAACTACGTTATTTTATTTTTATGGTTTAGGTCTTAGGGCTTTTCCCCTCCAGCATTCTGGAACTGACTGAATTTAATATATAATTGTGCCAGGTCTGTACATGACAGCATTATCAGATAGAGCTCCTCTGAAATGGAGTACTGTTCATAAACATATGCACCCTCCCTGTAATTTCTGAGGATGGTAGTTTACATTTCGGTTTATAGTTCAATGTAAATACCATCTTTCATCCTGAAATCGTCTTTCCTAGCATTTCTCACTAGGCCCCCTTTCCTTGCTGTCTGAATTTCTTATGACTCCTTTTATTCCCCAGATGGAGCTCTATCCTCCTCTACATCCAAGTGTATTCCAGTGTGATTTCACATGAGGATGCTCTTTGGTTTTTCTCACATGCTAAAGTGGTCTGGCCAATGGCTTAACCAGTTGTAACTCACTTTTATGGAGAATAATATGAATTTGTACCTTAAGAGATCTAATACATGCAAAAGGATAGGTGTGTAAGGGGGTGTATTTTCCTTGTAAATCTGTGCCAGGTGTGTGCCACGTGGGGGAAGGAGAAGCAAAGCTTCCATACAGGAATTTCCCAAGCTGCTCAGTTCATCTGGTTGTCTTGTGAAGCACAGCTGTGCTACCATGGTAGGAGAAAGTGTGGGCATGGTTCAGAAATCTGCTTCATCCACTCACCCACTCATTAATCAAAAAGTAAGATTACGCTTATTGAGCAACAGTGGAATGGTCAAAGAGCTAGCGTGGAACTGGAGTGCATAAAAATGGGATAATGAAAATATTGGCAATTCCTATTACAGTAAAAATATTGTAAGACAAAAAGCCTCTTCTTTGTACCATTTTTCTTTAATACTCTAGTTTGACAGATTTTAACCCAGAAGCAGTAAGCATTGTGAGTTGAGCACTGAAGACACAAAATGTAACGTTTCAGATTTCAGAGGTGATGCCTGTGGTGGAAAGAGGGGGGTAAGTCATTACAGGACAATATTCGGCTCATTTTTAAGAACTGAAAAAGTCAAGTCAATATTGTAATTTGGCTTTGCCAGGAGTTTTTCTGTAGATTAGCGTAATCTAAATCCAAAAACTCAAATAGAGGGAAAGTCATCAATTTGAAGAAAGTTTAATAAATTTAGTTTTTTAAATACAGTTTTTAATCAAGACAATCTAATATTCCCAAGTCTACTTAAATTCTTATGTGTGCTTAATGAATATATTATGTCCAAAACCAATCTCATTCTAAGTAGCCATTTGTGATTTTTAAAGGGTAATGAGACTTGAATGACATTTCTGCGTTGCATTTATTAGGACAAAGGTATTCAACAGAATTCCAGCGAGAATTATAGAAACACTTAAACCTCACAGAGAAGTTGATATTAATAGATGTATGCAAAAACCAAGTGAACACTCAGGGCTGTAAGCCGTGTGCTTCCAGCTGGTGTCTGCAGAGCAGGAATGGCCAGGAGGAGCACTCACAATTTCCTTTTTGTTGTGTGGGAGGTATTTGTGATTCCGTTTTACAGCTGAAAGGAAATACACGGTGAATGGACACCCAGCAGATTCGAGGCTGTTCAAAGAGATTTGGAGGAAAGGGGCAGAAATAGGGGACAGGCAACAGTCTGAAGAACTGTAGCTACTGTGATGGGTAGAGTAAAAGGAGTAAGAATGCTGGCATCGTGGCCAGGACATCTCAAGGCTTTATTTAATCTTTGCCACAGCAGTCAAACCACATGAAGTTTTCATTGGGATCACTGCAACACTAAAAGTGTCTATACTTTGAGATGTTTGAGGAGAGCATTGATTTTTTTTCTACATTATTTGATGCTTAAATTAATATGCTAATTTCTTTTAGCAAAGTAAATATCTTTTTCGTGGTGAGTTCCATGTTTAAATTGCACAGGCATTCATTCACTACATAAATGTAATCTTCTCTCCACGAGACACATTTTGTAGAGAGCTGCTTGTCCTACTGTCACCTTTTTGAGGTTCTCAGTATTGTCACTCACTACGCTGTGACCTCATAAGCCTTTTGAGTAAATTTATTTTCAATATGGTCTTTTTAATTGTTAGATCATGCAAAATGGTCAAAACCACCAGGCCTTCATGCCTGACTCATATTACATTGTAATTTACTGGACACAGTACTAGACCACGATTCAGAAGATGAATTCTTTCCTGGCATCGTCTCCAACCACTCACTTGTTCTCTTTCTCCCTGTCTCAAATTCTCTAATTGTAAAATGAGCTGAAGTTTTTGTAAAAGTGCAAGTTCTGCTTGGGAAAACTGCTATATAAGTGCTAGGTATTATTACTGTGCAATATTTGGAAATCGCCTTGTTAAAGTGATATGATGGTGATTCTAAAACCTCATTTTGAAATTGTTCCCAAAATTATGTTAGATTTGTATTTGACTCTATTACTGCTTGGTTTTTTTCCAAGATCCTATTCCTTCCCAAGAAAAAGGAAAATAACCCATATTTTCGAGGAGCTGCCGTTCCAGCATGCTGAACAAAGCTCTTTAGACCACTGTCTCTTGTGCTTTGCTGTCATCTCTTGTCTTCTGAAGAGTCATTTCTTCCCCTCTCTAAAAATCTACAAACTAATTGTGTAGTATAATAATGGTATTACTACAATTCTTCATCCGGGTGTGTAAAAGCATTGTGAAAGTGTCTTATGCTTGCCTTGGAGACATACCTTGTGCAAAATTTGAAGGCAGCTACGTGAGATAATCTCACATTGCTTAAACATTATGGCTTGTCCTGACTCAGAGAGAGATGCCAGATTTGTTTTGTCATATTGGTGACAGTCAGGGTTCTTCACTCCCCCTTTTCAGATGGGCAGCCTTTTAGTAAGAACCCTAAATGGGATGCACTCAAATAAGGTGATGTAACTAATTAATTCTTGGGAACTTTAGAGAAGAATGCTGTCCTTGAGACAAAGTCAGCTTCTGCTCCTGGTCTGTTTCTTCTTCTGGAGAACAATTCTTCTGCTAGCTTTTTTTTTTTTTAAACTATTATTTTGCTGGTTAGTAACCAATTTCAGTCAGAAGAATGTCTTCTCTGTCCAAGAATGTTATATCTATGAGCACAAAAGAACTGATCTTGATACATTGTTCGTCTTCTTTCTGATCCCAGAATGATAAGACCAAGATTTCCAGATGGAATTTTGTAATCTGCAGCTCTGGGATGAATTAAGCACTCACAACAGAGGTGTAACTGGACTGTATCACTGTCTTCGTATTATTCTTACAGATCAAAGAAGAACACAAGTAGATACTTTCCGTCTAAAACATTCAAAACAGATGGCTGGTTTCTTTTTGTAGAGATTTGTGCTTTTCAGCAAAACAGTTGCAAAAAGGCCATCATTCATTTCTGCCAGATGAGATTATGCCAGGTCTGTGTCTTATTTTCTCTTTTGATTTGCAGCTGAACATGATCTTCTACTAGTGGCTTGGTCTTTGTAGCAAGTAGGAATTCTGCACTCAAACGTTCTTGTTTCTGCCCGCTTCCAGGAGAGTTGTTCTTGCAGTTTGTGTGATAGTCTGTGCTGCCTCCCAGTTATTCTGGGCTCTGGCACTCAGCACAGAGACAGAGGAGGAACAACTGCAGCCAAGCCCTTTTAGCTGTCAGTTAGGAGGAAGGAAACTGAGGGAGAGGGGAGATGAACAACGGTAGAAAAAGGATCAAGCCCAAACCTGCTTCCCAGTGTATTCACTATGAAAATAAGCTCCAGAGAATGGTAACTAAAATAAAAACTGTAAGGGCACGTAGCCAATCTAGACACTGCGTTTTCCTGGCTGATAAAGTTCATGATGACTGATGGGCA
Source organism: Callaeas wilsoni (assembly GCA_013398955.1). Classification (NCBI taxonomy): domain Eukaryota; kingdom Metazoa; phylum Chordata; class Aves; order Passeriformes; family Callaeidae; genus Callaeas; species Callaeas wilsoni. The sequence goes on from VWPU01017542.1 coordinate 28,834, forward strand.
TGTCAGGATTTACAGTTCCATCTCACAGTAGGCTCACCTCGGGCTCTCCAGCTACATCTGATCATTAAAGTAACTTTTAGATAAGAACTACCATATTTATGTATAAATAGGTGTATTTATTCATGGGGTTTTGCATTTGAATGTAGAGCAAGCAACTCTAAAAAGACTTCCTAAAGACAGACAAACCTTCACAAGTCTTTGCTTTGAAAGTGTCTTTCAGCAGGTAGAGAGCTGCAAGAGCAGAATGAAGACCCAGTGTTAGAGAAGGGCAAGACCGAGATTCCTATCACCTGCAGACAGGGAGGTTAGAGTTCATCTGAACAGGAAAAGCACTGATTGTGTTCTCTGGTAGACTACTTAAGAAATACCTTCTGGTTTGCATTAGCAGTGGAACAGGCAGCAGGGAGACAGCGGAGCGCAGCCCCTGGAGCAGGAGCATTGCCATGGACACGCTGTCCCAGCCATGCTCTGCTTCAGACAAAGGCGTGTGAGCCACTGCTCCCCGCTATCCCCTCCAACAGGAGGAAGCAAGAGGCAGAGCACAGCACAGCAAGAAATGCGTGCGCTTTCTTGTTCGCTCTTGCACGGACAACAAGTGCTAGAAAGCTGGAATGCATTAAAAATACAGGCAGGTTGTTCGTACTTACTGTCAAGCTGCTATAGTTTTGTGGAGAAAGAATCAGCATAAAATCTGACTGATTGTGTGAAATCAAAGCTTGCCTAATTACACCTACAAAAGTTTGATCGGGAGAATGCTATTTAAATCCACAGTGTCATGTACAAGCTGCAAGCAGTTGTTAAACTATTTTTGCTTACTGTGGGACTCCTTTTTTCTTTCCTTTGTCAGTATCATCAGCCTGACTACCCAGTTTCACAGCTTTCTCTAATTTAATTTATTATTCAAAAATTTAACCTGGTAACTAACACAGCTTACAGGGACGAAGTGTTCAAATGAAGGAGATTTTAATAATAAAGGGGTGTGAGGTGTGCACCTCAGTTGTGTTTAGGGGTAAGAGACTGAGCGAATGCCGCGCTTTTGAAAGTAAGGGATTGAGGAAACAGGTAAAATTCAAGCTGTATGCAAACAGCCCCATCAGCTCTGCTGAGGTGTCTCGTTCCTGAACATTCCTTTTCCCCCTGGTCCAGTTACAAGCCCCTCACATCAGTATTTCAGTGCTGATCTCCAGTAGTCCCTGCTGTTCCTCACGTGCTTCCCTGCCAGCTTTGCTCCACAGCCCACGTTAGTGAAAGTTGCCAGTGTCATGGAAAAGCACTTCTGGATTTGTTATGTATAAAAATATTTTAGAACTACTTGCTCTTTTTCAGTGCTTTAGGAACCCTACCAACCCACTGCAATTCTCTGCTACACCTACATGATGGGGAAAAGATTTTGTTTAAACAGAGGGAGCTAATGACAAAACTCCTTTCCCTGGTTTGTGTTTTCTCTGTTCTTTTTTTCTGGTCTGGATTTTTCCCAAGGTGAAGAGGGTGAACTCTGGAAATCATTAATCCATGGGATTTGTTCATGGTGTATAAAAATTTCAAAAATAATTTGCTGTATAAAAATGATTTCCTAATTGATTCTGTCAGAAAGGAACTGAGTAAGACAGCTCTGTCAAAATAGCCAGAATCTCTTTTAGCTCCTCACATATATTGTTCTGGTTTATGAGGAGAAAATTATAAAAGTTAGAGTTAAATCCTTTTTTTTTTGGTCTTTAAAACAAATCTAGGGAGTACTGAGCCTGTCCTTGAGCTTTTGCGTTAGGGTCTTCTGAAGAAACCAAGTATCTCTGTGCATCAGTGAACTGAACTGAACTGAGGTCAAGACGTGTCTTTTTGAGAACTTTCCTCTGTTTCCATTTAAAATAATGAAGGGAAGACATCAGTGATAAATTGCTCTGAATTTGGGAAAGCTTTGCACATCCTGAGCCAAATTCATGCCTCATAAAACTCCATTGCATTCAGTGGTTACAATATTATTGTTGAACCCTTGTGTTTGTTGCCAAACAAACACAAATGGTCTGAGCAAGAAGGCATAATTCAATTTGCCATGCAAATACTTCCAGGCTGGGTCACTCAGTATCTTAGCTTATTTCCGTATCTTCCAATATAAGATTTTTAGCTATATCAGCAAAATATTCTTGTCTGGCAATATCTATAATAAAACCCAGATACAGGGAGGTACACAGAGATTTGTCAGGTCCTTTTGAAGTAATTTCTTTTTAACAAACTTACGTGCTTACACAAGTCTGTGGGCCCATCTTCTCCTGTGCAGTGGTAGTTTGGGAAGTAGGTTTTGTTAGCATAGTTGCAACTGCATGTAACAAAGTTTGAAAATTATTTTCCACGCTCACATGAAAGATGTGGTTGATAGGCGATAAAGGACTACCTGCACTGTGTTTTCAAACATATTTGTTATGTCCAATCTGAAGTTTCGCGGAGATGTTTGGTGGTGCTTTGGGTTTCTGCTTGGATTCGTTTCAGAATTCCTTCTTTATTTTTGCTGTGCAGGATTTACAGTGAACACTCATGGTGTGTAGACCAGGCTGGCAAGCTAGATTGTTTCTCAAATTACTTTCAGATTCATTCCACCTACACTTCTTTGTAACACTTTTAATGCAAAAACGCTGTCATTCTTACCTCATTTTGTTTGCTTTGACACCTGAGATTACTTGTCAGTTCTATTTTATTTTCTTCTTGATGTAGCTGTACTTCAGGGATTTTTTTTCTCTCTCAAGTATTTAGATATTTAGGGGTAAGTTAAGAAAAATTACTGAATTATTTGATGAATGAAGACCACTTATCAGCATCACTCTGCCCTTTAGGGTAGTGGATATACACACACAGAGTGTGTGCAGACAAGGCAGTCAGGGTAATGTGGGTATGACAGCAGTCCTGCCAGTGCCAAATGTACATATGGCACTTTATATTGCCCTTGCTGTGCCAAAAGACCTTACTTTCTCCTTTTTTTTTTTTAAGATAACTGCTGTTGCTCCATGATCAACTTGCACATTGATGCTTTATTCTGAAGAGTAGGGCAAGTTGTTTAAGAAGAGCACTTTTGCAAGGTCAACTGATGCAGTTGCAAAAACAGACAGGCTTTTAGGGGTGTCCGTAAGACTTTGCTTCAAAATGGCAGCTGCAGATTTTTTAAGTAGAAATTTAGAAGGTATTCTCTGAAATTGGTAAAGTTAATTACTTGGTTCTGCAAAAGAAAAGTGGTTGCTTCCTTCAGAGAAAAAGGGATTGTTAGCAGGGAGAAAAGTGACCAGGTCATTAACCCTTCTGCCTGGAGAAGGCATAATTAAAGCTGGTGGTTGTGGTGAATTGCACATGGATTAAACTCATTCTTTATTCTGCAGATGTCTGTGGACATTTGCTGGTTTTCTTTTTCAGATAACCACCTATGTATTTTTTGCATATTTCCACTAGACACTGCTGTGTATATATAGGTATTTAAATCCAGAGACTTAGCATGTAAAACTTTAAATTCAGTTACCCATATTTCAGCTGACCATTGTCCAGCAACAGCAGGACTACCACTGAAGAAGCGGTGTAATTTCATTCTAAACCTTTTTTGCCCCAGTGGCTTGTAAAACTACAGTTAGGTTCACATCTCATACTCAAAGATTTTTTTTTTTTAATGTACGAAATCTCAAAAAACCTGAACATGTTGTTTTCCAGTTAAATTCGGAATATGTTCACAAATGTCTTTATTAGTTGGCTGAGGTGGTTTGGATTGGCATGAGAGATTTGTCAGGCATTTCACATTTCTGCCTCAGAGTTGTAGTGATTGCCTTTTTTAGTGAAATGTTGTCAAACTTAGCTGGCCATTAGGAATATTGCGAAGTTGAGGGTACATTAAGCAGGCTTCATTCCACGCATTGATGAGGCTGGCCTAAACCTATCAGGGCAATAATGAATGAGAGCAGCTTTAGAAGATATTCCTGGGTTTGGTCTGTTTACCCGTTGTTTTCCTAGAAAGCCCCGCAGCTCCGAGCCGATCATGAGAACGCGGCGTGGGTTATGAATCCAGCACTGCCCTGCTTTTCCACTCAGCAAATGCTCTTACACCCTCTTGAGATAAGGCAGTGGCAGCTCTGCTGTGTGGGAAGCACAGTGCCTCTTGCTAAGTGGCCAGTTCGAATTAGATATGGCAGGAACGCAGATATGAGGGCACTTCCTACTCGACTGGCAGCGTTTAATGGATCCCAAGTGAGAGGAGTGATTGCTCTGTGAACAGCTTTGGGAGGGCTGCTAGTTAAGAACTTTCACACGCCTCATTTGGCCTGTTTCCAGCTCGAGGTAAAAGGGGGAAGGGTACAGGAGGAATGTGCCTCCAAAGGGGATTTATCCCTGAGCAGTCCAATTCAGTTGTTGTATGAAAATCTTCCGTTCTTGCTTGCTAGATAGCTGTGCTTCCTCTTCGTCAAGGAGGGTTTCTGTTCACAAAGAATAGCCAGGAAGGTTATCCAGGCAGATTCTTTTCAGACTGGAATCTGCACATCTGGTGGATATTCAGTAGCCTGTGGTATCTGAAAAGAATACAAGGCAGCTACGACATGGATTGGACCAGTTAGTAGCTAGCTGGTTATTAGACATTGACTGTTACATTTTTGTGGAACAATATTGTCCTTAAAAGTAATATTCCATCATTTTACCCTCCCTGGGCAAACCAAATAGTAAGAAAGATAGGAAAGACAGTTCAATTAGAAGCATCACTGGTTTTAACCTGCATAGGCAATACACTTTCAAATCGTAATCTTGGCAACACAGAAGATATTGGGGTAATAATACAAATTCAGTAAATAACCAAAGCCGGTGAATATAATTGGCTAAAAGACAGTTTTTCTTGGTGACGGAAGTGAAATATAAATGTTGATTCTATTAAAATATCCCTTCCTGTTGCCCTGTGTACAGGACAGCAGAGTATTCTGCCCTGGTGCAGTTTGCAGTCGCTGATTCACAGACTGGGTCAGGCTGGAAGGGACCACAGGGGGTCATGATGCCCAACCCCCTGCTCCAGCAGGGCCAGCCCAGCGCACACGGCTCAGGATTGCATCCAGAGGGTTCTTGAATGTCTCTGGTGAGGGAGACTCCACACCCTCTCTGGACAATCTGTTCCAGTGCTTGGTCACCTGCACAGGAAAGAAGTTCTTCCTCACGTTCAGGTGGAACTTCTGTGCATCAGTTTCTGCCCGTTGCCCCTTATTATATTGCTTATTGGAACCACCAAAAGCCTGGCTCCATCCTCTTGGCACCCTCCCTTCAGATACTTAGACATTGATAAGGTCCCCTCTCAGTCATCTCTTCTCACAATTGAACAGGCCCAGCTCCCTCAGCCTGTCCTCGTAAGAGAAATGCTCCAGTCCCCTCATCATTTTTGTTGCTCTTCACTGGACCCTCTCCAGGAGCTCCATGTCTCTTTTGTCCTGAGGAGCCCAGAACTGGACACAGCACTCCTGATGTGAGCTCACTAGGGCAGAGCAGAGGGACAGGATCATCTCCCTCACCCTGCTGGAAATGCTTTTCTTCATCCAGCCCAGGATACTCTTGGGCACAAGGGCACTCTGCCAGCTCATGGACAGCTCGTTGTCCAGCAGGACCTCCAGGTCCTTCTCTAAAGTGCTGCTTCCCAGCAGGTCCCCCCCAGCCTGGGGGTACGTGGGGTTATTCCTCCCCAGGTACAGGACCCTGCTCTTGCCCTTGCTGAATTTCAGACACTTCTTCCCTGCCCATCTCTCCAACCTGGCAAGGTTCCTCTGAAGGCCTACACAGCTCTCTGGGGTATTGGCCACTCCTGCCAGCTTTGTGTCATCAGTGAACTTGCTGAGAAGCCATCTGCCCCTTCATCCAAGTCATTGATGGATAAGTTACACAATACTGGGCCCGGTACCGACCCTTGGAGAATACCACCAGTGACAGGCCTCCAACTGGACCCAGTGCCACTGATTACAACCCTCTGGCATCTGCCCTTCAGCCAGTTCTCCATCCACCTCCATGTCCACTCATCCCCTCCTGATATAACAAAGCATTATTTTTATATGTGTGCTCATATCTGCAAACAGAGGTTGCCCCAAGGCTGCACGGGTGTTTAATACAGCACGTGAGCTCGCTGTCTCTCTCTCTGGCAGGTTTCTTGCCTGTCCCCTCTCCCGTGGCTGCCGTGTGGCCGTGGCACCACCCAGGTGTGCTGGTGTGGGCTGCTGAGCCCGGCAGGACACAGAGCCTGGCGTTAGCTCTCTGAGAGCCATGCCTCTCAGATCTTCCCGCTCTGCAGAAACTAATCCATGTAAAACCGTGTTCAAAACAAAATAAGTGAGCCCTGACAGCCTTATTAAAAGGGGTCGAAGCCAGAGTCTTTGTTGAAAGTAATGCCAGCACCCCGTTTTGTTGACTCAGAGATTATCTCACTCCTTATTCATTAGCAGGGTCAGAGGTGTCCCATTGAAAAGATATCCCCAGCCTGCTAACAAACAGCAGGTGCAGCCTCTGCCTGGGAACACGAATAAAAGTTGCCGGGACTTTGGCAAGGCTTCCCAGCTCTCCCTGCCCCGCACCTCATTTTATGGAAAGGAGAACCTAAGCCCAGTTCTTCCCTAATTTTTCATCAGCTGCAAACCGTAGAGGTTTGCATTACTGCAGCTTTGAGTATGCATCCACAAACATCTAGAACAAATGAAGCAGTATTCTTGTGGAAGGACATAGCGAGGGATGCCCAGTAGGTATTTATGCACTTGAGCTCTATATTTTTGTAAAAAAATGAGAAATAGTTCTTCAGATCCTTTCTCTGGGAACTAGATGACTCTAGTTTGGATTGCATTGAGGAATGATGATTAGATTCAGATTGGGTAAAGTATAATGAAATAAAATAGTACTTTATTAAAGTCCTTTGATTTCAGTTTTTTAGTTTTTTATATAGAACCCAGCCTGTTTAATAAAAGTCATTGCCTTTTCGAAACTGTAGAAGACTATACCTTAACTATGTAAAACATTATAAAAAATTAAATTTTAACTTTCTGGTGAAGATATGTGTCTATCCAATTTCTACAGTAGAGATGCATTCATCTTAGAATCGTTTTGTTTTGGCATCATTTGAAACTATTCTCTTTAGAACATGTTTACTGCATGCTTAATTTATAATGAAATGTTTGTTGGCAAAACGAGCTAAAAATCTATATTGCCATTGCCTTAGCTGTGGACAGGCACCTTTTATCAGAAAAATCATTTTTGTTGAAGCAGTTGAACTGAAGCACTGTTGGATAATCAGTAGAGGTAATGCATTCAGTTTAATATTGTTTCATTTTTCACCCATATTATCATTATTTGCCAATCTAATCACACAGCTGTCATCACTACACCCTTTGCCCCGGCGTCCTTGGTTTCTTTCCGGATGGATTGGTACCTTATGGACCAGGAGTACAGGGAAAGGGTGTCCAGGTTTCTTCCACTGTGAAGCTGAACAAGATTGTAACTTAGAGGCGGATCTTTGCCTGTGGGCTTCCAAGCAGGGGTTCAGAGATGCAGCGTGGCAGGAGTCCAGAGCGAGGAATGAATTATTTATTAAATTTACAATACCATTTATATATTCTAGTTCCATAAAGCAATTGAACAGTGCTCACACTTCTCCTAGGGTGATTGGTCAAAGTCTCAGACACCCTTAGAAATGTTTTTTCCTAATATAATGTACACAAGGTCAGAAGATACCAGATATGAATGCTATTTACAAAAAGCCTGTCTATTGTTTACGTGGCTTACACAGCAAAGGAAAAGTTCTCACAGAATGAATGCAAGAAGAGAAAATTTCCCTGCTAACAGCATTTCAGCATCCACATTTGCCTTCATCACTGCTTGTCTCTCAGGCTGTTCCTCCCTGTCTCTGCTCTCTTATTTCAGATAATTCAGCCCCTCTTAGAACTTGACCAGAACCGCAGCAAGCTGAAGCTGTACATCGGACATCTGACGGCCCTCTGCCACGACCGCGACCCCCTGATTCTGCGTGGGCTCACCCCGCCTGCCTCCTACCACCTGGAGGATGACCAGGCAGCCTGGGAGAAGGAGCTGCAGAAGATGACCCAGGAGCAGGTGAGTTTGTGACCTCAGGTTCTGAGCAAGGACCTCAACTTGCTGATTTAGGCTTTGCTGGCGTGCCACACCAAAATGGGGTGAAACCGTGCTGTAGGTGGTGAAAGCAGGTAGCAAAGATGAGCTCTTCAGCTGATGAAAGGAGTCAATAATTTTTTTCATCATTGGCATTTATTATTTATTATACAATTTCAGCTGCTCTTTTACCCGTACTTGAGGCCATGCATCTACACACTCATGGGAGATCAAATTGCAAGATACCCCTTTTGCCACGTTTTAACTGTTAACAAATTTTAGCTGTTCTCTGTAATTTAATGTAATCATCAAGGTCTTAAATCTTGCTTTAATTACATAACCCGTTTATATTTTAATTGACACATTTTTATGAGTCTCTTTAGATAAATGAATGCAGTGTCCTTACCTGCTGTTACAGAATATTCTGCCGGTAATTTCTACTGCTTACCACCTTACCTGCATACCTGAATCAAGATTTGCACTCAATATGCTGGATGTGATACACCCATGCTTATACACACACGTGGTGACTTCAGAAACCCAACTGTGTATTTCCAGGGGTTTTGGAGTACAGAACTGAAAGGGTTTAATAAGAGTTTGTCAGATGAAGTCTCCACAAGAGGCTGTCAATCTAGTTATAGATCAGCTACTGAAATAATCTTCCTTTCTCCTAGCTCTGGTAATGTCTTGCCTTCCTTAATCTCTTCATTGGCAGTTTTATCTCTTGTTTTTGGACTATAACTCACCATTCCCTACAACCTGTTTTCTAGTTCCTTCCTATTTTTCTTTTAAATTTTTTTAAATTGAAATTTTTTATTTTACTCCTATGTTACTGAATGCCTTTTTTTTTTTTCGTGAATTAAACTACTACAAGGAACTTGTACCAAGGAACTAAGTATGACTAGTTTTGTCTTTTTAACCCTGACTTTGGATTATAATGCCAAGTCTTTCACTATTCACTTTGGTATGTTTTCTACCAAACTCTATCCAGTGTGCACACAAGTGTAAGGCCTATATAGTTAAAAGGGGATTTGTGGGTCAGTGAACATATCTTGAGCCTATCTTGAATGCTTCAGCTCTGGTTTTCTTCCTTTGTGATGTTAAAGCTAACTTCCTTGAACAACTCAAGACTGAATTTTGATTCAGAAATTGTAGCGAACAGCCAAATTGCAGGAAACCAACAGAAGCATGTCTGAAAATTCAGAAAAAGCAGACCTCTGGGGATAAATATGCCTGTAACAGGGCCAAGATGGTACAGGACAGTCACTCTCTCTCCTTGTACCTGCTTTCATACATTTACTGATTCAGAATGTGCTGTGTGCCTCCCCCCATATCTACATTTGCCCCTATAGGCATGACACATCCCTTTTCCCTTCTGAGCCTCCTGGCTTCTGCAATCACTGATGCAGGGTTAAAACTTCTTCAGTTTAATGCATGCCATCCTCCTCCATTCAAGCCTTACAGCTCCTATCTTATAAACCAAAACATAAGCATATTCTTTTGAACCCCCTTGTCTGTCAGACTGGGCTGAAGCAGTGGGTGACAAAACCTGCCACATGTGTGGGAGGCACCTCTGAAAACAGGAGTACATATGGGCAAAGTTTGGATATCCCTGAAATAATTGCCTTATTAATTATAGCTGTGGTGGTCTTTGTATATAATCAGGATCTGTGGGGACAGGTGGTATTTGCTATTTGATCAGGAGATGTGGGCACAGAAAATAGGAAAGGCTTTCTTTGTCAAGTTCTTCTGAATAGTGAGCCCAAAAATAGTATTTCCCGTTAAAACTTTGCTAGTCCATTAGCAACATTTATGGGTTACACAGTAAAGAAAGCATTGTGAGAAATTGTGAGAAAAGGGAATTACCTAAGTTGTTCTGGAGCAGAGAAAAGAATTCTTTTTCTATCCTCTCACATTATTGTCTTAATTCTGCACTGCTGTCACCACAGTTGTTTCAAGTTACTTCTCCATTCATGATTCCCAAGCATAGCTAACGTCAGCTAAAATAAAATGTAGCTGTCTCTTCTGCTTTCCCATACTCACTCAGATGGTATTTAAGAAGCTTCAGTTGCAAAACACAGACTAATGATATATTTCAATTTACAAAGCAGACTTTTCATTTAAGCCGTGGAGCTTTTCTGTTTCTAGCTGCAGAGTTTCCTTTGTGCTGAAAGTATTCCCATGGGGGGTGGGAATCAGTTCTCCAGATTTGCAGAAGCCCATCACAGAATATCCATTTTGCATCTTTGGAATTTTAATGAGTTTTGTAAATTACTTCAAATCCAGTGCATTAAATTCACTCCTGTCCCTTCTAATATGATCTTCTGTAGATAATGCTTTACAAGCCTCAGTGGGAAAAAATTAATCCTCTTGAATGTTAAGAAGTGCTAACATGATTAGGGAGGATACGTTTAACCAACACCAATAATATTTAAGCATGATGCCAACGTATCCACTTCTCACCAATGAGATTACCTAGCTTGGTTTGGTCTTTCTGGGGTTTTTTTATGAATAGTTGAGAATTCATTTTCATACTGCTGCTTTTGGAGCTGTTATTTCCCACTGCAGCAACTTTTATTGACAAAGGTTGGTTTGCTGTGTTTCATCATAGCCCATATACTCGGTAGATCTTCCATACCTGCTGGGGAGGCTCAGGTACAAACAGCAGGAGTTTTCTGTGGCTTCTTTGGGTAGATTTAACCTTTCCTCTCTTCCAGTGCATCCACGGTGACCCAAATGTTGTCTATTTGTGGTGTACAAATAGTTGTTGGGCAAGTATCTGCCAGCACCAGCACCATGGATCTAAGGGAAATTTGTTGCCACATAAATAATTTTGTAGAGTCTCAAAGTTTGACTGATAATTGGTGTCTGTTATCTATAATAGTGTCTCGACACTACCATTAAGTTCAGTGATAATCCTTAGTGACTTCACCTGATTACAGAATATGCTGAGCTGGAAAGGACCCACAAAATCGTCGAGTCCAACTCAGCCCTGCACAAGACATTCCCAAGAATCCCAGCAGGTGCCTGAGAGCATTATCCAAACCCTTCTTGAACTCTGTCAGGCTTGGGGCTGTGACCGCTTCCCTGGGGAAGATTGATTGTAATCAGGCTGTGGGGCCAAGATGCTCTATCATTCTTTGTTGGCCTTTTATCAAAGACATTTTGTAAGGCTGACTTATTGTAGTAAAATTTTGGTCCATTTGTAACGAAGGCCTGAAGCCAGTACTTAGGAGTATATGGTGTCTCAAAACCTAATCTAAAATAATATACTAGACTAAGTTGTGGACAGTAAAGAAGGTAGAATGCTCAGAACCGTGTCATTGAATTATTCCTGTGGTGGAAAATATCCCTTTGAGTCAGTTCTGACCCAATGTTCCCAAATAAGCTAGCCAGTACTCTTGCTGGACCTCCCACCCTTCAACCAGTTCATGTCCTATTTGACTTTTCTTATTAAAAAACTGAAGTAACCAGAAGAAAAGAGGAATGTTCCAAGTCTTGACACTAAGAAATAAAAATTCCATTCATTCATTATAAATAATTGCATTATCCTAGCAATTTCTATTAAATACCATATTTTTTTTTCACTTTGTCCTAGAGGTATCATTATGTTAATATCCTTGAGCTCTGTAGAACTACTGCTCCGTTTCGCATTTCAGACAGTTGCCTGTAAAGTGCGGGATTTTAGTCCTCTGTGAAAGGAAACGGCATTAAGAACATAATTATATGGTCCACGTTTTTATTTGTAGTTTGGGTTTTGTTTTGCTCTTCTCTTTGCAAAAGAAACGAATGGAGTAGAAACTGGAATTTTCTGGAAATCCTCACTTCAGTATTTCAGAGGGGGTGCACTGCTCTGGGCTTGAGAGGCAGCAGTGTGAGAAAGTAGAAAGAGCCAACCAAACAGAGCAACCAGGTATTAGGAGAAGGCAGCAATGTTTCATTCACTAACAGCTTAAAGACTATTAGAAATGTTTCTTATCACCTCAAATCCAGCTGTAAGCATGCAGAACCTCGTATTACGGAGAATTCCTTATTTTCAATAGGTCCTGCAGTGACATTCGGAAAAAATACTTCTTCCAACAGAAGATACATACAGTTAAAATAATTTTCCTAACCCTAGGAGTAGGAGGCATTTTTCTCCCTGGCTCCCTGCCATCAGAGGCCCTTTCCAGCCAGGTCCAGCACGTCCTGGCTGTTGGGGGTCCTGCCAGATTCTGCTGGTCCCCGAGCACCGTTTTCTTCCCTGCACAATCAACCTATCCCTCCTTCCCCAGAGGTGTTTTTGGCAGCATTTGCCTTGTGACCCGGGCATCAGCAGCAGGCTGGGAGACCTGGGCAGGTGCATTTCCATCAGGGGCTGTCTCAGAGCTCACCTGCTGTGGGAGCTCGTCTCAGCCCCCGCCAACGGCGTTGCACCTGAGGCTGCTTCGCTGCGAGAGGGAGAGGCACTCCTGGAAAATCTTCATGATCATCAAAGAGCCTTCGCAGTGCAGAAGGCTTGTCTTCACTCTCCCTGTGCACCAGCTTCAGCCAAAGCACAGACCTTCCAGGCATTCCTGTTTACTAATCCTCTCCCAAGAAATCAGGAATGCCTTTTCTCCTCAGCTGCTCGAAGCACAGGAAGGAAAAAGGTGATAATGTCACTTCACTGCAGCAGTCACAGCCTGCTGTGTCAGCTAAATAGTCATGGCTTGGTTCCAAGGAGCAACATTTACCTCGCACTTAATTCACATTTCAGTCTCCACAGAGTAACGTTAAGCTTTTCGTACGAAAGGAGACCAAACCTCATATCTGTAGCTGTCAAATTTCATTTTAAAATTGCGTATTTGATTGCTAAATTCTGAAAATATTAAACACGTATTTCGATTTGTTATACAGGCAATATTGCAAGTGGGATAAGCTTCACTCTAAATTACAAATAGCCATTTTATAAACATCCTGCCTACTTCTTTGTTCGGATTCTGCATGTGTTCTTCTGTGTCGTCTGTGAGGAGTTACTCAGCTTAGTTTCTGTAAAGAAATTACTCTGCTGTGATGTGCATTTAGTCATTCTAAATTACTCTATTACTTCAGCATTTACCCTTGTCTTCCTTCTCTGACTGCTCTTCTATTAGCTTGTTATCTTCCCCCACTTGATTTATGTCATTTATTTTTAATTTGTAATCTTACGGGAATGCATAATGTATTTTAAAGTTAAACAGTCCACTTCTGGTCTCTGTTAGAAATTAGAAGTAATAATTGCAACAATTTATATCCTTCTTCATGTGCAAATCTATTTCCTGAGTTTGGTTGAGAAAGCAATGGATATGGGAACTCTCTAAAACTGTTACATTTTAATGCATTTTAAACTTAACATTTTGGATGAGGATGAGAACAGTGTCATAGTTCTTAAATACTGGTCAAAATCACAAACGTTATCTGTAAGTTGGCCATGTCCATAATGCCATAACATCATTCACTTTTATTTGTCCATGAAATTGCTAACATTAATTAAAATACGTACTATCAATCGCTAGCATTAATTATTCCTAACTTGAAACGAGATATAAAAGGAAAAACACTGATTTCAGGACATCATCAAGTGTTTTTTGTGTGTTTGTGTGTGTCAGAAAATGGGAGAGGTCTCATTTGAAGCAGTCCCTACAAGCAGAAGGTACGACCCCGAGCTGTTACTCTGTTTTCTCAAGGGCAGCTCACCTCTCCTTTTGTTTTGCTCCTAGCATCAACTTCTGTTGCGCTGGGCCTTGCTCGGACACCGTGGTCCTTGTGAAAGCTTTCTGCAGCATCTCCTGATGCTGAGTTGCTGCTGTGGGTTCTGCTTGGCTTTATTTCTCTTCTCAAGTTCGGAGCAGTTAATGATTGACAGTGTATATTTTGATTAAAATTAGTAATTCCGTGCACAAATAAAAATGGGTAATGTTAGGCATTGTGGATATTATTTAAAAAAACAAGACTGTTTCATTTGAAATCCTACTTTAATTTTTAAATGCATGTTTTTTACATATTTTGAAAGAACTAACATAAGCCCCAAATTTCCAGATAGAGCAGAAATATTTAAGGGTTTACATTAGAAATTTTTCCTTTTTTATTTTTGAATTTTGTCAGACTGGATTTCCATACTCGTCACCCTTTCTTTTGGCCCTTTTTATAGGTATGAAGTTGAGAAATAAAGGTTTATATGTAATTGCCTCTCATTGCTTCAAACACACATATTTACATGGGTTTGTCTGGGTAGATGCAAAAACTCTTGACCATTTGCCCGAGGTACAGTGAAATTTAACTTATTTTGAGACAAAGCAAAGGTTTAGATTAAATCAGTGTAATTTCTTATTGATGCTTACTTCGATGTATTTTTCAGACTAACCATAACCTGATCCAGAAACACTTGAACTTTGGAGAACATAATTCTGTATCCCAGTATTGTATCCTTATAGAAGTTCTCCACTAAGTTTCTTTTTGTGCTGCTTTACAAGCACTTCATATTCTGTATTCAGGTTTACTGTCCACAGCCCGAGATGAGATACCAGTTTTTCTGTGTTTGCCTTTTTTCATCGTTGTTTCTTTGGAATTGTTAAAGAGGCAAAAATCACACTGGGGAGTATAAATAAATTTTAAAGAATCTTAGCTTAATTCGGCCTTGTTTGCATTATGGGAAAAGCAGAGGCCACAAAGGTTCTGCAGAGCAGCACCACAATTCCCCCATATTCATGCATATAAAACCAGAGCATCCTATTTCTTCACTATGAAGTTATCTTCATATGTATCATTCGTATCATTCTGAATGTCAACTAATCTTTAAGTAAGTTCCAAAATATCTTGGAACAGAGAAGCCAAATTCATGGTGAATTGTTAGGGATTTTTTTGCAGTGATGGAGTTTAACTATAAATGGAAAATTATTCCAATCGTGACTTGCTCCAAACCCAGGAAGGAAGGCAGCAGTGCTGAAGAGTGTCTGAATCTATTGCAGATTATCTACAAGCTTTCTTTCCCCTGAGATGCTGAAGGCTGTTTCTGTTCTTCTGTCCAAAGATAAATCCTGTTAAGCACTTCTGGGGTCCTTGCTGTCCTTTTCTTTCTGAGCTGTCTATTCTTACTTGTCATCAACTAGACGAAAAACATATCTGGCTTTGCCTTCTCATTTTTGATCATTTCTGTGAGGCAAGTATGTGAATCTCCTCATATCCTCAGCTGGCAGTGCCAACAGAAAAGGATTGTTCACGTTTCTTTATTGTCATAGAAAAACGGCATGTGGAAGATAGCACCATGTCAGCTTGCATTCACAAGACAAAAATCTAGGAAACCAGGAGCAGAACTGATATTAATACCTTTAGAGAAACTTCCCTAAAATTTGGACTTCCAAACATCCAGGTGAATCCAGTTATGCCCCTGGGAGCTGGATGTTCCCCATTAAGGCCCTTGCCTGATGGAGGCCTGACGTGTGCTGCTCCCAGCTGTTTCCGAGAGGAGTGGCGCCAATGGAGATGATATCCGTGATCTAGAAATGCTGCCACCAGCCATAGAGTCAATTAAGATGTCTTTGTTGAAGCAGGAATCACATTATTAAATCTAGCTGTTCTGAAGCTAGCAAACGCAACTCAAGGCTATCGTTGCTATTTTTCCAAAGATGTTTCATCACAGACATCTGCCAGCCAGCTGTGTAGACTTTCTGTCTGTGCTAATTTGCAAAGTATTGTTGCTGGCCTTCAGCATTCAGAGCCATCTCCTTTCGGACTCTTGATGGTCAAAAACTCTCTTCTTGGAAATATTTTCTTCCTCCGGTTAAGTTGGTTACTTTTGTTTGGTTGCATTTGATTTATTAGCTTTGGCGTGAGCTTATTTTGTTGGGCTTATCTTGATTTTATAAGGCATCTTATAAATACATAAATGCTGACTAGTACAGCAAGAAACTGAGACTCCACTGATGTTCAGTATTGCCCCACCGAAAACAACATCCTGCAGGATTCTCCCTTGTCCACCAGCCTTCTTTCAGTTTTGAAGCTCAGTCTCTTGCAGGTGCTTTTATATGTCATTAATTTAATTGCTTTGTCCTTTGCTGGAGCTTCACCTGGAGGCTTTGGCTGAAAGGCCAGGAAGAGGGGTGCTGGCCGGGCAGGTGGTGGTGGTGCAGGACCTCTGCTTTCCCTGCTAACACTGCCCTCTCCTGGTTCTCCTCCTGCGGCCCGAGAGCTCAGCACCCTTGCAGGTGCCAGATAAGAAAAGGACAATGATACCACTGGCTGTCTCTGCTGTTGGTTGCCCTCTCCCAACCCCGTGGCCTCCCACCCTTCCGATGGATGGCACCTTGAAACCTTTGTGCTGGCCCTAGAAGCCACAGGGCAGCCGTGCCTCGGAGTTCGTGGCTCGGAGCATTCCCGGGAATGCACCAGTGGTGTGAGGTGCTTTGCTGGCTGCTGCAGTGGGGCCACCTGCATCGCTGGGATCTCACCAGGCTCAGCAACCCCAGACTCAGGGGCAGTTCCTGAATCCCAGTTCCCTGGCTTTAGTATCCAGCCCTACTCCTGGCTGGTTGTTCTGACTCTCTCAATCCTCCTTGCTGACTGGACCTTTCCTAGGCTTATCCATCCATTGCAAGCTCCTGACTAATACCTCTGCCAGGCTGCTGGAATCAGGCTAATCACCCGTCCACAGCGTGCCATTCCTGAGCCATTATGGGTTCCTGCTGAGTCCCCCCCTTCTCCCCCGAGAGCCCTCCCCGAGCCCGGAGTGCTCCCCTCCCTCTCCTTTCCCCACTTCCCCGGCTCATGTCACTCCACAGAGCAGGATCAGGTTGCTTTGGCATTGTGATTCTTGGCAGGAGCCCCTCTCGGATTCCTATGGCTGTTCTGTGAGTACAGCAGCCAGTAGGAACAAAGCACATAAGAGCACATTAAACCAACATTCAGCACGCAAAGCCCCAATAATTTACTATATGCTACCCTGCCTAGTAAAGGGAACAGTGTAGCACGCTTGCCCTTTTAATTTCCTTTCTCACACTTTTGTCTGTAGAAGCCTGCACCATAACTTCCTTAAAAAGCATTTTTATTTATTCCATAGTCGTTCTCAGGCTGTTTGTTTTTATGCAGTGTTTCTTGCAGGAACAATCTACTGTGCTTTGCTTGATACCATCACTAAACAGAGACGTGCTGTTGTATCTGATTAGAATTTTAATTGTAGAAATCTAACCTTTGCCACTGCATTGTGCTCTTAAAGTGGTAAAATGATCCCTGCTGTGCTGCCTGATAGTTCTCTCCTTTTAAAACCTGCACTGAGCAGTGTTACCAGAAGTGCAAAACACAGATCGAGAAATTTGTATTCTGATGAACAGTTATCCCTTCAGGCATGAAAAATGCCAGCTTGACATTCTTTCCATGTCATATATTAACATAGTAGAGTTCCAATAAAAATACTAATCAGTTAGTAATAAGCAATGTTACAGAACTGACAGATAATATTGAATTTCTGAAAACCACACAAAATTTAAAAGAAGGTTCAAATAAGATGAGATAGTTGCTCACAGGAGCTCAGAATGACAAAGAACTTTGGCTTCAGAAGCTGGGAATAAGCTTCAGAATCCATCTTAAGTGTATGTACCTGCTACATATATGCTTGCCTTATATTCATAGGGAATATACTTCATTAGAAGAAATGTCACTGAAAAAACAAAAGAGCTTTTTGATACATAGTATAGGGCAGGGCTGTCTGCTTGAAAGCTTATCCAATCTATCTATCCATATCCTCTGGCCTAGTAAGGGATGCTGCTTCTCCTTGTTCTCTGAGATCCTTAGGCCACTGTGAGTGCAGTAATCCCTAAAATGCTTGCACAAATTACAGCCTTCCTTGGGATTTTGCACAGTTCACAGGCCAGCATGGACTTTATCAATTGCTGGGCAGATAAACAGGTTACTGAAGGCAGATGTTTCCTGCTCTTTATTAAGACTCTGTAGGCCCCTAAATCTGGCAATGGCATTAGGCTCGAAGCTGAAAGCTGTGTTTGCATATACTCCAGTATGTTGTGTGACATGGTTTGGGACACCACTTGTTGGAGAAACTGTTTATAAACTGTAGACAGAGTGAATAATATAAAGTTTGAACTTCTGTGTCCCGTTACGAGCCAGTTGCAGTGATCTGAAGAACGAATGACCCAACAGGAAATGCAGAGTTAGTAAACAAAAACTGTGTATGCTCCACCGCAATTGTGTGTAGTCATCTTATGGCCGAGTTGGGAAAGAGAGTTTCTGAAAATTCGTAATTCCGCAGGAAAAATAGAATTCTCGTTAACTCCGGGTGTATTATGTATAATTATGTGACATTCCTATTGATTCATATCAGGAATAATTCTGAAGTATTGAGCTATGAAACATCCTGTTGTTAGTGAATAAAAGTCAAACTATTTAAAGCTAGCAAGCTTTATATATAGTATACTAATATATATATATAATATACTAGCAAGCTGCTGTATTGCTTCTGGAATATGGTTGCCTTCAGAAAAACGTTCTACAGAGGAAGTTTTTCTCATATTTATCATGGAACAATGTATTCAGGAGTAGTTAAGTCATGTGGACACGGCCTTTACTGGGAAGGTCACAGACCTGCTCCTGTAGAATGAAAAAGTGAAGTAGAGAGGATGGAGAGCACTCAGTTCCAGGTGAGGGAGTCACCAAGGGAAGATGCCAGCTCTGGAAGTGCCCGGCACGTTGCAGCTCCGTTAGCTCCCTTCTAGAAGCGGTGCTGCAGCCGAGCGTGCTGGGCAGGGCTGTCACACGGTGAACACACGTCTCAGCAGGCAGTGACCCTGTCTCTGTGTGTTCCTCGCAGCTTCACGACGAGCTGGAGAAGGGGGAGAGGGAGAGCGCGGAGCTGCAGGAGTTCGCCAACGCCATCCTCCAGCAGATAGCGGATCACTGCCCCGACATCCTGGAGCAGGTCGTCAACGCCCTCGAGGAGTCGTCGTGACCTCGGCCACCGGTCCACGGAGCAGCACACCAGTGGCCAAGCCCAGTCGGTCCACGGAGCCATGGGAGTGGAGAGCAATGTGAAAGACAGAACACGGAACAGAAACTTACGGTGCACCTTTTACAAAGAAAACAAAGGCAAAAAAAACCCCACCCTCTAAAAACTACATGCTCTCTAGGTTCTTCCAGTCTATGATTGATCAGTCAATTTTGTATTCATCTTCTCACTGCCTTTCTACTTTAGAATCCAGTTCCCCATTGACTTTGTTGACGGTGACTTTTGGATACAGCTAAGCAGAGCTCTTCCAAGTCTACCAAGCAAAGAAGAGGGGATCCACTGAACACAAGCAGCTCTAGTTCTCCATGAGGTTGCAGAAGAGTAGCCCTTGCCTTTCACTCATATATTGCTTTTTCCTTCTTATCTTCTTTCCTTCTTCCTATTTTTTATTTTCATGAAAGCTGAAAGCCTGAGTTTCATAGTGCTAAAACCAAACCTGAGTGTGCTCTGATCATGGCTCACGGCTGGCCAGCATCAGCTAGCTCAGGTCTTGCTGCCTGTCTCAATGCTTCTTATGTTCTGAAATAACAGAGTGAGGAAAGGAAAGTTTCCCCACTTGCTCCTGTTAGTCATTTCATCTAGCAGCTGGGAAAAAAAGGTAGGCTTACTGGTACTTTCTGTTTACTTAACTTGGATTTTTACTGTTCACTGGTCTGACTCTGAAGTGCTAGGTGTGGCATTTTTTGAGACAACTGTTTTCATCTGTTGATTTTTGGGGGATTTTAGATGAGGTTTCTCCTCATAGGTCTGTGTCTCCTAAGATCCTACTTTATACAGAGCTCTCTCCCTTCGAGCAGGTGTGGTCAACAGGTCAGTTCCCAGCTTTAACTTGTACAGTTTGTCCAATTTTTCAGACCATAGCTTTGTGAACACTAGCTGTCATCAGAATAGTCTTAGGCATTCTGTAAATGAGAAAATTGCATCATTTAGCTTAAAAGTATAATTTTAAAGCTAAGTTAGGTAAATCAGTAGCCTAGTTCTTACTATAATTATAATTTAATTTATTTTGGTTTAGCTTACATTGACGAGGAATGAGTTTGAGTTCAGAGCAATAACCCTTACGAAGAGGAGCATCTCTGCTGGAGTTGGCACCCAGCTGAGTAGATAGGTGTAAGATCACAGCTTTACTTAAACCAGTGCAATTCTTCTGTGTATATGAGAGGCCTTAGTTTTATTCCCATCCACCTCTGACACTCGTTACAGCTCCTGCTGATAGGTAATATGACCTGAAATGCCAGGTCAGTTTGCCGTTGTGGTAGCAAGGCAGAAATCCTATTTTATGAGTAGGACTTGGGTGTTCATTCTTGGACTATGCATTAACGGGGAGACACGTTTTTTCCTGGCTACCAGTGGTTGTGTGTGTCTGCAGGACAGAACCCTGTAACACGTCCCCATGTGCTCCTTAAAGGAGCTGTTCCCTTTGGCTGTCTCATATTACTTCAGAGAGCGAGGGCAAGGCAAAAGGACACCAAATATCAAGACAGCAGTGGAAGAAATCTTGGTTTTCTAGTCACTAGCTAATTATGAATCCTCTCAATAAACCTCCCATTCAGAGTCTGCAGTTTAATTCCATATGGCTTGCTACATTTTGAGCTTAATCGCTAAGCTGTTATGCTAAGGAAAATGTTTCTGACCCTTTCAAGAAAACTGCATTTCTTACGTCTTCCAGATCCACAGCACAGCTCCCCTGCAGGTCTTTCACACCTTGTTTTTATCTTTAGAAGTGACCAATTGCTTCCAACAGAAAGGAGAGCAGCAAAAGTTTGAGTAAGGGAAGATGTACCTTGACCTTTTTTTCCAAACAAGCACTGAAAATTGGGCAAAACTGAAACCTTATGTACCTGTAGACTCTATTGAAAACTAGCTGACATAAAATAAATCACAACTCCGTTGATTCTACTGTAATAATTCAGCAGAAGGAACTGCATTCATAGCCAGGGTGTCTGGGAAGAAGTAAGTCTCGAAATAAGAGGCGATTCACACCTTTTCCAACTTTGGAATTGCCAGTGCTTTGCAAATCAGGAGAAGTAGCTTTAGTTCTTCCTGTAATAGCAGCCTGTGTCTGAAGCTGGTTTTTTGTGTCATGTCTGAGGAGAGTAATGGGAACCTGAACGTGTGGCAGGGGGGAATGCCGGAAGGCCTGCAGACAGTGACTGTACACACTGCTGGGCCGTGCCTCATCCCAGAACCACCCCTTTGGTCCCATTGTTTGAGTCAGCACGTTTCGATAGGAGCTGTTGTTTTGAAATCTTTCCTCTTGCTTTTTCTTCATCACCCCTAATTACTCACTCAAGGAATTTAATGCCGCCTGTAAAAGCATCAGAGCCATCAGCCCAGCATCATCGGCCACTGCCACCCCTCCTGACTCTCTCATTAACTTATATGGTCAAATCTCCAGCTGCCCTGGTTCCCTGCTGTAAAACAATCCTTCCTCTGTGAGAAGCTGTGGAATTTCCCTTATCGATGGTTCAAATGACTCCTGCTTGTAAACCTCTTACTGAGATGTTCCTTGATAGCGTTTCTGCTGGAGGCAGGGGCAGGGGGAGGGGATGGGAGCAAGGGGCGATCACTTTGGGCTCTTATTTCAATTCCCTGGCTTTACCGCGTTGCCCACACATTGCAGGGAAGTGCTGCTGCTTCTTCAGCATCTCTAACTCGGCTTGTGGCTGCGTTTCTACGGTTCAAAGTGCCCCAGCCAAAGGCCTGGTGCTGTGGTGGCAGCGCGTGCAGGATCTGTGCGTCGGCAGCCACGCGAAGCTCACTGTTTACACATCTCCCGGCCTCTTCTCAGGGAGGGTTTGTCAAGCCTGGCTGGTTTTCACGCTGGCCATTTGGTCCTTTATCTGCCAGCCACACACCTGCTGTTCCTTCCATCTGGATTGTTGGGCCCTGGTGATTTTTCTCGTTAACCACTGTTATCTCCTAGGTCTTGTAGGCTTCCCATCTTTAAGATTGATCTTAGACCTCTATAAAGTGCTTTCAGGGAGGGAGCAGATCTCATTTAGGAACTGTCTTGATCCGACTTGATCTCCATTGAACTATTTCAGGTAATCTCTCTGATCCTGTGTCGACAGAGATCCTGTGGTGAATAGCTTGAGGAACTTTGGGATTTGGGAGGTGCTGCTGGCCACGATTTAATGCTGAACATGACCACTGAAGGCTTTTTCTTTTCACTTGTATGGAGTGCCACACCACTGGCCTTAAGGCAACAAAGGGATTTTATTCTCATAATCCATCATGGAATTGCATATGAGGCACATGGCAGAAGGGCCATATGTGGCATACCCTGCAACGCTCATCCAGTTGCCTAACGCACCGCTGCTCTTTTAAGATCTTATTCCCAAGTGTCAGCAGCCAGGCAGATGCAGCCAGTTTCCTACCACAGTGGTCCTGCAGTGCAGCAGCTCTAGGAAATCAGGGGCCTTTCCCAGGGACCCTGGGGAAACTTGCTTTTTCTTCTCCTGTCAAATAAAGTTCCATTTGCTACAGGAGCTGTGAAAGTTTTAATTGCTTTAATGTTACTTCTTTTTTTTTCTTCCGAGCTGTCATTTGTAGAGAAGCTGAGAGATGTAAGGACTCAAGGAGCTGTTTGTAGAAAATTAAGTAGGTCATTTTGGCAGCGTTTGTGCTAGAAAATAACTGAAGCCTGAAAAGCCCACATACACTGTAAGAGCTGACACTGCAACCACACTTGTTCATGATACCCACGAGTCCAAGTCCATGTTTTCCTCCGAGTTCAGCCTCATGTAAAACACTAAAAGGACATAACACTAGAATTGCAGGGTGAGGACATGAGCACTGTTTGCCATTGGAAGAAAAATTACCTGGCATGCTCCCAGATGCAGCTCTAAGCTTCTCTTAAGTATTCTTTCTCGTTTCGACTGCCTTTAACCAGCTTTCACTCCAGAAAATGCCAAACCCTCTTTGGAGTATCCAGTTTTTGCCAAGTCCCGGGGACGGAAGGTGAATATCCGACGTGATGCACGGAACCGCGTGTGCCGCTTCTCGTTGCATGGCTGGAATATCCCTTCTCTAGAAAATTTCCTGGTACTTTGGGGCTCTGAAATTTGCACAAGGGAGCATAAAAGTCGTAAATCTTGTAGAGGTAACCCTGGTTTTTGAACCAAAGGGTTTGAACCAACCTCTTTTCATTTGCCCTGTAATTCCCACCCGTTCTGCTGCTAGTGCTCAATTTGTTGGGAAATTTCTACGTCTGATAAGGGTTGATAGGGTTGAGTCCCCACTCCTGTGCTAATTGCCAATCGCTGCCACTGCAGGGGTCTTTACAAAGGATGTAGAGTCATGCACTGATACCGTTTTAAAGCAAAAATTTCACTACATACCTAACGCGTGTATCCCTCAAATGACTCCAGTGAAATGCAAAAGGGAAAGAGAACAATCAAGGCGTCTGATATTGAAAGGAAGCCTCTCCTCAGCTCAACGCCCACGCTGGAAGAGGGACCCAGAGAGGACGTGGAAGGCTGTGGATAACCAGCACTGCCCCAGCGGAGCCGGCGGGGTGGGAGGGTCGGGCACGGGGCATCACGGGGCGTCGCGCCTGGCAAGGCCAACTCTGCTGACCCCTCTCAGCGTGGTGAGCAAGAGGAGTGTCAGGGGGTTTTTTAAACAAAGCGATGTTTTTAATTGTTTTTTCCACATGAATGGAAGGAACCTTACGCAACAGCAGATCCTTCTGAACAAAATGGCTGTGTCCGCTGACTATTTTTAAAACAAAACAAAAAAAAAAAAAGAGAAAAACTGTTTCAAAACTTTTTAGTGTCAAAAGCATAAACTCAGAAATCCTGACTTTTTCCAGTGTGTGTGGTGAGTGCTGTAACCCTGTCATCAGTATCTCCCCTGACTTTTTCAGGGGTGTTTTTTTCCTGTTTTGTTTTCTGCTTGTCGATATTGTCTGTGTGGTCCTAAGGCTGGGGCAGTTACCAACAATGTGTGTCTGTTGTCGGATTGAAAAAAAAGATAGTAGTAGAACTGAAAAAGATGTGTTTTAAAAAAATATATAAAAATAAATTTCATTAAAAGGAATTCAAGTAAAGAAGCAACAAAGCCATGACTCCTCCTCTCGGGGTTGTACGGAAAAGGATTTTGTGGGCTTATAATTATAACCAGTTGCCTTTCACAGGCTTTTGAGGTCCAAGGCAGCTTGGCCTCTTAGGAAATGTTACAAACCCTGTATAAATTCCTGCTTTCCCAGGTTTATACTGTACACGAGTAAGACAGAAATGGGCAGAATGAACAGTATTTTGGAAGTCAGTCTTTTTCTGCTAACAGTTATCAACACCAGGTGTCCCCTAAGATGGAAACCACTGATGTGAATGGGCCAAGCGCTTTGGCCAAATTTTCTGTTTTCTCCATCACACCCCTTGATGCCAGGGACACCAGCAGATCAGCTGGTGCAGGTAGTTGTGTGTAGGTTCATTATCAGAGGTGTGTTTCCTTGCCTCTGATGTTGGTCACACACCCAGGCGGGTTATGGGGCAGGAAAGGACCAGCAGCCACTTTCTGCTCTGGTTGCATCAAAGACTTGCATTGCTTAAAAGGAACAACATGAAGCTAAACCAGTGTGTAAGGTTAACAAAAAAACCCTGACAAATCGCTTTACCTATGAGCGCAGGTGAAGAATTTCATTAAGTGAATGTATTTTTAGTATCAAACTTAACGATATGCTGTTTGTCCCCATTTTGCTGGCTTAGTTCAGATCTTGAAAATCAAGTCAATTTGGTTTGCTTTTAAGTAGATATTCCCATTAGGTTCTTGGTGCTTTGGTAGGGCTTTTTGTTCAAAACGTTGGTTTCTTTCACTTGGAAACTGGCAAAAAATGGATTTATTGGTCACATATACTCTTGTTATTAAATGTGGTTATCTTAAAAACCAAATTGAAAGCCAAATTTTAAAAGTAGTCATTGTTCCTTTTATCTGCCCCATCTTCCCAGCTCTCTGTGGACAAGGCCAAGCCCTCCCTCCCTCCCTGGCCGGGAGTGGCTGAGTTTGGCCCCTCATTACGCGCTCATTACAGTATAACTGGGGAGGCTTTAGTGTGAGATGCCTTTATTTGTTCAGATGCTGGAGGAGGACGAATCCAATGGGACCATGAACAGGGGAATAATTTCTGTGCTAGCCCAACATGCTGCTCCAAGCCCACTAAAACAGTATATTGCCGTTTCCTTCCAAGTCGGTGAATGAGGAGAGCTGCACACCAAGTTCACAAATCATCCGTGGACTTAAACAAATTCTGTGGGATGCTCCATCCACTCCACCAACACAGATCCCTCAGTTGATTTGGAAGAGATGTGTTGCACTTTAGTGGAGGGGGAGACGGGCTTTAGGGATGGGATCTAGTGTACTTGAATTCCTTTTGGAAATGACAGCAGCGGGAGACATTGGTGTCCATGATGCAAGTGCGCACGCTGCCTTCAACTTGTATGTGTTTTATTGCTGGAGTCATGTTACTGACAGGATAATGAAATTGCAAAGAAAATGTGTTATATTCAACTTTGCCTTGATAATATAAACACTTTGTTCATTTTTTTTTCTTCTTTTTTTATTCACAGACTAAGTTCATCAGGAAATTATAAAATTATTTAAAAATTCTGTGCCGTGTCTTTATTTCGGTGTGTGTTGCTTGGTGTCCTCTCCTGCGTGCCCAGGATGGGAGGGGGGTGGGTAGGAGGGCTGAGTGGCTGCGTGGCTGTTCCCTGACACCAGCCTTGAGGTTCCAGTTGTTGCCCACCTGCACCGGTGGGAGAACCCTGCTGCGAGGTTTGGCTGTACCACGTGCCTGGCACTGCTCACGGACACAGCTGGGGCTGCCTGCAAGGTGACAGTGAGGGACTGGCTGTCACGGGGGTGTCCCAGGTACCCCTGGACCTCACAGGTCAGGTGAGTGGAGACAAAACAGCTGCTATTACAGTCAGCGGTTCCCTTTGTCTCTCCCGCCCGTTTTCCAAGTCAGTGTGACTTAAATGTTGCTAACGAGTGAGTGACTGAATTGCAGATGTGCATCCCGTGTTGAGTCAGTGTCAGGATCACATCTTCCAGAGCAACGTGCCTGGAAAGCCTTGCTGTGGAAAGGCCGGCACGACTGTCCTGCTGAACGTGTTCCTGGTGAAACCTGGCTGTGGGTCCTGTCCCTCAGGAGCAGAGCAGAGTCATGGCTTTGTGGCACAGGATGAGCCAGCTGTGCTCCCTGCAGCGCTGGAGCAAATGGGCTCTACCCAGTGTCCAGTCTCCAGACGCGTTTTATGACATGGGAAATTGCCTGAGTAATGTCACTATAAAAATCTCATTTTTTCTGGCGTTTTTGACTGTTCTAAAGAGAATAGCATTGCAACACTGGGTCCCACTGGTAGAACAATGTCCATGCTAAACACACTCCACCAGATTCTCCGCAGCTATCCTGAATCCCTGACAGCACAGACCTCCCCAAGCTGGGACACTTTCTAACCAATTTCTCTCAGTTTCCTTCTCCTTTTGTCTGTCTGTGCAGCTAGTTTTTCTCTAGGCTTTCTTGCTGGCCTTGTCCCTTCTGCTTTTCCTGGATTTATCATTTCACGGGGCTCTTAAGATCCTGACTTGTTTCAGGACAAGTGACTACATGTGTAACAGGGACAGGCGTCCTGATCTCAGCGCCTGGACATTCCCTTCCCTTTGCTGATTGGATTTCAATCACTCGGGCTTCAATCAGGCATGTAAAGCAGTGTGTGGAAAAAGGATG
Source organism: Callaeas wilsoni (assembly GCA_013398955.1). Taxonomy (NCBI): domain Eukaryota; kingdom Metazoa; phylum Chordata; class Aves; order Passeriformes; family Callaeidae; genus Callaeas; species Callaeas wilsoni. The sequence continues at coordinate 55,677 of VWPU01017542.1, forward strand.
CGTGGGGATTAAGGGTCTCAGGAGCTTTGAGAGGAAGAGTCCGTCAGCCTCTTGGTTCCCAGTCTGGTTTATGTTCACTCGAGCGTCTTTGGCTGAGAAGGGGATTCGTGATTCCTGTCGGGCCAGGGTGTGCCTGGCTTCTGCAGCACAGTCCAGATCAGCTGAATGAAACCACATGCCACATAAATTTAACCAGTTACTGTACAACGAGGTGCCCATCAGTCTGTTAATGGCACAAACACTTCTGAAGGACTTGTCCTTTTCAAAGAAGAGGAGTAGTGAAAGGGCAGGAGTCCAAGTCAGTGCCAGCGGGACAGCACATCTGCAGGGAGAGCAGCACATCTGCAGGGAGAGCTGAGCTGAGCTGAGCTGCTGCAGCCCACGCTGGCTCTGCTGCTTGGTGAGTTGCAGGGCCGTGTCCCCGCAGGCTGACTCATGTTTTGGATGGCCCATAACAATAACGCTGTTCGTGCTGAAAAGAGAAGATGCGTTATCAGGTTACATTTTATGCGCTGTGCAGTAAAACACGAGGCATCTGAACAGAATTGTCTGTGTTGACTGCAGCTACTGTGACACTGAACAGGCAAGGCAGCAGTGGAAACGGAAATGGTCAGCCCTGGGATCAAGCACACACAGATTTGAAACATTTTCCTTTGCGGATAGGTTTGTAGGGGTGTGCACAGCCCCTGTGTTGCCCAGGCTCCTGATTAAACATGGGCCTTCTGCAGTGCTCTAGCCAGGATGGCTTGGGAAAACCCGCTTTTCTAAATCACACCAGTCAGGGAAACTGCTGAAACCACATCTGCAATCCACTGGGAGAAGCTACATATTTAGGATCTCCTATTTCTGACAGGATCTGCTGTGCTTATTCTGCAGTTGCCTTCGGCTTATGTGGATTGAAGCTGTAGGGGTGCATCAGTCGGCCCAAAGATTACCCCAAAACAGTAATTAAAGCCAATTGCCTGTGCTAATGATCCGTATGTGACTAGTAACCTTTAGACTGGGATTTTGAGATATCAAGTAGCTCTTCTCACTGGGCTTCAGGATGTTTAGAAATCTCAGGCAGATAGCCAAAGTCCTCTTTCTTTAATGTCTTTAAAAACCCTCAGACTCAAGTAGGGCATATGACCTGGGAAACGAAATGTTTTGGAGGTGGATATATACTAAAATTAGGTGCAAACAACTTTTTTGCCTATCAAGCAAACAGAGCCATACACCTTGTGTTGGTAGACCTTATTTCTGAATATCCTGGTGATGTATTACAAAATGTGAGTGGAACAGCTGGGACCAGCTTGGGTGTAGCTGTGGGGTTACAGCAAGTGATTCTCTGGGTGTGGGCTTTAAGTCCATCTGGTTTTAAGTACATGAGCAGTAGCTTTTCCCAGTGTTTACAGTTGCAAACATTAAAACTGTTCTAGAAAATTGACTAAGAAGTTAAATATTTAGGCCCAGGTACTGCAGCCCATTTGTGTCAAGTTGTCGCTTACTTCAGTGGGAATTCAGCTCCAAAAATGTCTGTGGACACAAATCTTGTGACAAGGCAAGTTAAAAAAACATTTGGCTTCTTTATGTATTGCTAAAAAGGATGGGTGGCTGCTGTAGCTCAAAACCCATCGTAGAAGGATTTTTGTTCCGCTTGAGTAAACCCTTCATTTTCTGTAAGGGCACACCATTTTGGGGAACCACAAGTCTTGGAATGTATATGAACGCTCTTAACCTTTCTTATATAATGCACAGAAGCTGGTTTTAGCTCTAAGCAGTGTATCATCCTGTAGCCCAATGCACTGAAGTGCACGTATGCATATATGTGTCGGTGCCCATATGTGTGATCATATATAAATATACGGAGCTGCCCGCTGGAAACCATGCTTCAAGGATACCAAACTTGCAATGGCAAAGGTCTGGAAATTAGAAAATCCACATGACTTCATGCCTAATGTGTCCATGATGCAATTTTCAGTGAGGCATTTATGTAACTTATTTTTTTGCCAGATGCTTCCTTCATAAAGTGTGCAGGATGAATTGATTTCTTCGAACTGGTAATTGCATAAACCCTACCACTGCTGCCATCAAGACCACCAGTTCCCTGTCACAAGCCTCTCATTACTTTGGTTTTTAAATTGTCCCTCCTGTTAGTGGTAGCTTAGACATCCAGAGGGCTGCTCCTGTTTGTGCTGTTGCTCCCTGGGCATTCCAGCACCTCACCATGCCCACATCTCTCACCTGTAATTGCCCCCACTTATTTCTGGTGGGTTTGATAATCCAACTCTTCACCTAGCAAAGAGGAGTTCTGTTTCTCCAGCCACAGAGCTGAACATTAACTGTGATCAGACACCGCAGACTGCCTGAGGCTTGTGAGGGATTCAAAGGCTTGGAGATACGGTTTGGCATGAAAATGGAGGTAGCGATGTTCTTCCTCTGTTCTTCCTTATCGTCTGCAAAGCACATTGACTTTCCCAGCCAGGTCATTCCTGGCAGCAACACAAGCCTTCCACAAAGTCCCAGATGAAATATTTGAGGCTACCTGCCAGCTGAAGTGACTGACAGGTCACAGAAGAGGCACGTGTTTGCAGACTCTTGTAGGCTGCGGTTGCAAAGAGCTGCAAAATGCTGCGTCGGATGCTCAGTGACTGGGGGACGTGCAGTACATGCATGTGGGATTTAAAGACTCAGTGCAAAGTGCAGAAGGAGGTAAGTTTGATTTCAGCATCTCATCTTTTCAGTCCCCACATTACTTCAATCAGCAGTTCATGCCATTCATCTATGATTTAATTAATTTAGCATTACTATGAGTATGGTAGCGGTGGTAGTCATCGAAGTTTGAGAAAGCACATTCTAAGGATATTTTGAACTGCTGCCACTTTTGCTGATATCCTTCATTATAAAGTAGCATATTTTGGATTCAGGAATGTTTTCCCAATCCAAGTGGTGACTGTGTAAGGTGGTTTTCAGAGAGAGCTGGGGCTCAGCAGCGGGAGCAGCCAGGGAACTTCCACAGGCTCATGGTGCCCACCAAAGCCAGGGAGGTTCAGCTGCAGCACAGCACCACAGGTGAGTGTCTGCATCACTGCTCTCTCACCTGATACGATGCCCAAGTCACTCCTCGATAATTTTGACTCTACCAAGGAGTTTATTTGGGGAGCTGCTCTCTTATGTATTAATCCACCAGAATGATGCTTGTACGGGATATCCTCTTTTCCCTGTTTTGTTTAAACATTTTTAGCAGAATGCAGCTGAAGCAGTAACCAAGCTCTCAACAGGTTCATGCAGAGCTTGGCTCTGCTCCCAAGATGCCTCTTCACTGTGCTGGGCACAGCTGGTGAATACTCGAGTCTTTACAGACTCTTGGGGCTCCAAAGATGTAAAGTGAACCAGGATGAGTGGGAATTCCTGCTGGTATCTCGATTGTCTGTGTAAGAGGAGGGGTTTTTGTGGAAAACCAAGACTCTCCAGTGAGGATGATGTATGACCACGGCAAGGTCTTTCTGCTGCTCAGCAAGGCCGGAGAGGACAATGGTAGCTGGCAGCCACTGTGTCAGCTGCCACCCTTGGCTTAGATTTGTGTGGGGCTAGGAGCACGCTTCCTGCCAGTCGCCAGGGCCCAGCTCGCTTGCAGCAATCTGTTCAGCAGTGACTTCTCCATGGCTCTCATTGTCTCCTCAGATGACAGACCACCAAAATGCTGTAAGGCAGTAGCGCCCAATTTTTCAGCTCTGCCGACTTTCTGTGTGTCTCAGAAAGCAGCACCCACTTCTGTTATCTTTATTTTTTAATCCAAAGCGGTTACACACGAGGGGTTTGCTGGCTACTTTGGACAGCCTTCAGCTATCTGGCAGGCGTGGCAAACGCAAGAACTGCTACCCCAAAGCACATGGTGCTGCTGCTCCTGCAGGAGGAGATGGTGGGAACTAAGTTGCTGTCTCCTGCAAACTCCTTTGTGACCATTTCTAGTACGATACTATAAGATGCCTCTTTTTCCTGCCCCAGTGATATGAGAAATGTGAAACACTGTCTAGAGGACAGAGAAAAGAGAGACGATAAAAGAAACTTTTTCCCCTTGTGCATTCAAAATCCCCCATCACTGCAGTGATATTGCACACCACAGACTGCTTCCCACCAGTGCCCTCTGAAGGGTGCTCTCCTGTTGTTTGGCAGAAGCATGACACCCTGCATCCAAAATAGATCCCTCACTAGACCCTGGAGGAACCTGGAGGAAATGACAAAACTGGGATTTGTCAGCAAAACATAATGCAAGTTTCACATCTCCCATCAGGAATCCGTGTGCACAGCCATCCCAGGTGTGGCAGGGAGGGATAGGTATTTGTCACCCCTGGTTCCTCATGGACCTGAGGAGGGTTTGGCTGCTCACCCAGCCCATGAGCCCGGTGTGCCAGGGACAGGCAGCAGCTCTGGCTGCGCACTGAACTGCGGGAACAAGCACTGTGCCAGGTGGTGGATGTTGCAGATGTGGTGCACTCAGTGCAATGGCAGCCTTTGCAGTCTCCCCCCAGCAGCCCAGGCCAGGCGCAAGGACTTCAAGGTGTCAGTGAAAGGCTGCTCCTCACCCTTATGGTGAAAGGTTTTAATTTCCCCCATTTGTTAATGAAGTGTTGACTCCTGACAACAGGAGCGCTAACACAATTGTTTATGCTCATCTGTCAGAGGAGCAGATCAAAGCCACCGATAGAGCCGCAGACAAATATCACCACGGATGACCCAGAGGCTTCCTTTGTGTGAGTGACAGACGGGAGCATGACTTCATTGGGAAACCAGTCCTGGATCCATGCAGCAAAGTGACCCAGCCTAACGCTGAGCCAGAGCTTTCCTCCGCGTTTGCTTACAGCTCAGTAGTGACAGGGCTTAGCGAGGATGACGCCAGCTCTCCCTGGGTTTGTTTTTCTGGGGAGAAGCCTTGTTCAGCACAGCTCTATCGCTTACGCTCATCGTTAGGTGTGCAATCTCCAGGTGATGCCTCGGCAGGTTCGGGCACGA
>VWPU01017543.1:0-49178 GCA_013398955.1 Callaeas wilsoni
GTGAGGCTCCAGAACATCTGCACATCTCTATATCTAGCTACTGACTACACACTTAGAAATTGCGAAATGTGGCCTGGCATTCAGAACAAGAATCAGCACTGTTGAACACAACTCCCAAAACCATGTCAGTAGCATATTTTATTTGAATAATAATAAAGTGCATAGGAATGCATACACTAAGGTCAGTGTTACAGACTTGTCATAAAAATAGAGAAAACTCTGGAGAAAAGTAACTGGTAGGTATTTGTCTTATCAGAAGCAAAGCAATTATTTCTATAGCAGACCATTGCTCACATAAGGTAGTTAATCACAGACACAACTTCCTACAATTTTTGAACTTTTTTCTGATAGTCTTGTATTCAAACAGAGGTAGGAAAAACATTTCAAAAGCATCAAAGTGACTTCAGGACTTGAAGGAGACACTTCAAAAGCAGTTCACACATATTGGGCTTTTAAGGTCCTTAAAGTAATGGATGTGCATCCCCCAGAGCATTTGGGAGTGCTCAGACCTAACCATGAAGCCTAACAGAGTAACTTTGGCTACAACATGGTATTTGAAAATGTGTCTAGAGCTCTTAATTGACTCTGCTGAGAAGGACTACAGTGTTACCTGTAGTCTTTTACCTGTATACCTAAAGTTGTGTCTCTGTGCTGAACTTTGAAGAGCTCACTGTTTGGGAAATAACTCTCACTTCAAAGATTTCTGACTGGTGAAAGTGTTGACAAGGGCTATGTTTAGGAGGTAAAAATTTTTGAAATAGTATAGGTACAGGAAAAAAAGTCTTTAAAAGAATCCTGTCATTTTGCGAAAAAGTTTTAATACTATTTGTTGTAGTGGAAAAGAGCTTTAATTGGTTCTGCTTCCACAGACTTGTTTTTTTGTTTTGTTTTGTTTTGTTTTTTTTTTTAAGACTGGGGAATTTGTCTCCAGTTTGGTTTGGTTTTAGCTGTTTCCTGTGTGTTTTAATTTTTGGCATTTGGTTTTGATTTTGAATTTTATGCCCAGAGCAGGGGCTGTGGCATTTCAGAGGCTTCTACACAAATTTTAACCATTAGAATATTTGGAAATCTGTGACAGAATCAGAAGTCTGGCATAAAGCAGTGGAGTACTATCTACCAGTCCTTTACCATGGAAACAGAGGGATAGACAGCTGTGTCAATGTTGCCATGGTGAATAAGGTGAGATTAGTTTGTGGCTGGCAAACAAGAGCAGGCATGTTCCAGACTGGTAATGCTATACTCACTTACCTGAAGGAATATGATTGTTTTATATGGAAAAAATTGGTCCTTGTAGCAGTAGAAGCACATTTTTACAAAACTTGTCTCTCACCGTGCACCACTAAAAATTCTGCAGATAAAATTTCCGAGTATTCCAGTGCCAGAGACTGATCTTTGCTGTTCATGGGTTTGGGTCCAGGTGAGCTTTGAGATTTTGTCATTTATTTTGGGGGGAGGGGCTGTATGGATGCTATGGCAATAGGTGATAAAATATTTAACCAAGTGACTAGCTGGACTTTCTGGTGTAGAAATTCACTATCCACTTTGCAATCAACATTTCATCTGCAATTCTTGTACTGAACTTGTAGTAAGAAATTGCATCTTTTCAGCTCTGGTGATCATTTAGAACAGAACCTCATCTTTTACTGATGCTGTGTCTGTAAAGAGTTACAAACAGTCAGGCATGCTTCCATAAAAATCCCTTTGTTCCAGCACAGAAAACTTTATTCCATATAGGTGGACTTCTGACACTTTGCTACAGATGATGAGACATAGTCGTGTATTCATTAGTCACGGAATCTAACACACAATCACAAAACAAAATAGAAATCATTTTATCCCCCAAGTGGTCAAACCCTATTCAGTGTTAGACTGTGTTATTTATCTGTCTATGTGGGATTGTGTCATTCTTTACTGCTGCAGCTCAGTGACTTTGTGAGAGGAGGATATTTGCCTTTAGAAGTTTTGGTAACGGATCGTACATTGGAGTACAAGGGCATCCTAGGGGAGAGAGAATCTGTGTGGAGGATTACTCTTTTCTTAAGTAAAAATGCTATGTCTTATCTAGAAAACTGGCAGCTAATTTTGCTGTCAAACATCTGCAACCATTTTAGGCTTTACCTCTTTCTTTCCTCATATTAGTACATTCAACATTGATGAACAATAAGACAATGAAGTACCACAGTTAAATCCAGGGCTGAAGTGGCAGCAATAGTGTCTTCCCTTCACTGCAGGAAAGCAATCGAAGGAAGACACAGCTGTCAACAATCCTAAGGTTAAGTCACTGATTTGAATGCCTAAACTATGTATTTAGGTGCTTGATCTTCTAATGTTGTTCCATTCTATGTATTTAATAAATGTACATTTAATAAAGCATCATTTTGATCTATTGAAGTTTCAAGTTCTGAAAAAATTATTCTTGTTCATAAACACGTATATCTAAAAAATACAGAAATTCTCCAACATTTTTAAGGCGATAAAAAATATGAATTATCTGCACAGTAGTTCTGTGAATAGTTGCACTGCATAAGTCCATTAAAATATAAAAATTATGTCCTTTTAAAGCTGAATGTTGTGAAAGACCATGCAGGTTAATAATCTCTTGAACTAATATAATTTATTCTGGGCATTGAGTTTGTATTTTGAGCTAAGAAATGTAGGTTTCTGAAAATCAACAGATCTACAAATGTGTATCAGGGTTCTTGAATGTTTTTCTTTTTTGTCACCACAGATGGTGCGGTTGATCTCACTGGAACTTTGATTTAAATATCTGAATTTGATACAGTCAATATTGAATCCAGGCTCTCATTTGCGTCACATAAAAGTAAGACTATTTTTAATGATACAAAGTTTCTTCTCAAATAAAAAGTGAAAATGAGAAACTAACAATTGCAAGTGGCAATAGCACTGCTAACAAATGAGTAATCTATTTCCCTATGCCAGAAATATCTCCTTACCTTCTGCTTTGTATCCGTAGATTTAGATAACAAATGGTGAAATTTCTTGTTAAATTGTATCAAGCTAGCACTGAAAACAGAACTTGAGATGTTATGATCAGGGGGAAAAAAAAAAAAATATATATATATTTCAGAGCACTCAAAATTACACATTTAACAAAAGTGATTTTTGCTGAGGGAAGTAAGTCTACAGCGCTAATACAAGATAATGTGAGCAGATGTATTAAAACACTCTATATTATCTACTACACTCCTCTTTGGCTACCACCTTGAGGCACAGATACATTTGCTTTTTCTTGACTTTAATGTGAACTTAATGAATTACTGCTTCTTCTCCTCCTCTTCTCATTTCTGCTGCAGCGCTGATCTCAGGTCAGCCCCACAGACATTTTTGCCAGCATCTCGAAGTGAGTGGTACACCACCACTGATGAAGGGTAAGCTATGAAGAACAGTTGGAAAAAAAAAATCTTAGGCCACTTTTGCCTCTAGGATGTCTGGAAATGCAGATCCTGGTGTTGATTTTCATCTCAGATCAGTTCAGGACATTACACTACTTTTGTCAGGTTATGTTATGAGGATACTACATATCTTCAGAGCACAGAAAACCTTTTGAAAACCTATTAATGATTCCAAATAAGTTCTGAGGAAAAAAATACCAATATGGGAAATTAAAGTCTTCTATTAAACATTAAAATAGAATTATTTCAACTACAAGCTTATGATGAGGTTAAAAATAGAAGCCTGAAAAAAAAGGGAAACATTACATTTAAAAAAAAAAAAGACTGAATGAAGACAGAATTTCTTGCAAGTAATATGAAATGAATTAAACATTTCTGAACATTGTGGGGATTTTTTTTTAAAGTTATTATTCATGTAGCTTTTTTCTTCTTCTGTTGGTGTTATATCTGTTCACATACTGCCTTCAGCAACATAAGTGCTATACCTAAATAACTTAGCACATGTCTGTAGAAGTTCATATGTCGAACTCCCTATAAAATCACAGTAAGTAGTGATATGTCATTTGGCCTGCCCAGTGTTCAAAGATTTGGTGTCTGAATCCTTTGAAACCACTTCAGAATGCCATTGAGCACACAAATGTGTTTGAGTGTCCTGCACTTGGGTTAATAGCTGATTTTTCTCCTCAGTTCCTCCAGAAGTCTGTAGTGCACTTTCAAAATAATAGACATTTGGAGATCAACACTGGTAAGGTATTTCCCTTGACTGTCTTTGAGTCTTTCTGTAGGATACTATCTTTCCTCATAAGCCGAGCTCAGATGTCTACATACACTATGCTATCTACAGAGATTTTCACATCAATAGGCTAAGCTTTTGTTTTCCATCTGAGAAAATATCTCACTTTAGAGGAGAGCTGTAAATCCAGTACTTTAAGTTGCATAGGCTCTGGAGCTGACAAGCATGAACATGGATACTGATGCCATGAATGGCACGTGGTATATCAATGTGGAGTATTCCAAACAGAGAGAAGTCCTACCCCTGAGAGACCCTAGTCGTGCTCCGTGCAGCAGACAATGAGCACTGAGATTCAGACACCCAGCACTTCAGTGTGCTCTGCCAAACTTGATCATCTGCGTCTGCATAAGCACTTTCTGACTTAGTCACACAGACCACCAAGTTATCCTCACTTTTGTATTTATATTCCGCCCTCACTAAACAAATTTATCATAGATATTCAGAAGGGCAGAGGAGGAATGCACTGCCAAATGTCTTGCCTAAAATGTAAACTTCATATGAAACTACAGAAAAACATACCCAGTAACTGATTTACTAATGGCTGAAATACACTGCTTCTCCCTCTTTTCTAGTAAAATGTCAAATTCTGTAGCGTAAAACATGGTTGTTATGAAAATGGGTGCATAACATAGAAGTAGAAAGGTGAAAAAGGAATGAAAGTTAACACTTTAATAATACCTTTATCTACATATTTTCCCTTTCCCCCTCCCCCCTTCTTCCTCAAACAGCTCCGATGCTGTTTTTCACAGTTTCTTGTGTGTTTCACATTTTCAAATGTCTGAATAAGAGAGGGCTGTGTTTTGATGTCCCAATTGACTACATTTTAATTCCACTTGATTCCTGGTGTCAGTTTATATAGTAACATTTAACATACTCTCTAATCGTTTGAAGCCTTGTACATGTGTACTTGCCAAGATGTTGACCCAGTAATCCAAATATTGACTGCAGAAATAGTGACTTTATATGTTGTATTATCAACTGAAGAGCTATACACAGTAATTTAGAGCTCGGCCACAAGGCAAAATGCAAACTTAAATATAGCGAACCTCCCAATATATAAACATATTATCCTTAAAATTAGGTACCAAATGTGATTATCAATAATCATACACCTGTTAAGTAAATAAATGTTAAATTTTCAAGGGAAATTATTTTTTAATTTTTGATTGAAGACTTGGAGAGATCATTTTGCTGAAATTGTCTTCAATTCAAGGATAATTTCTATTTAAAGTCCGTTTATTTTAAAACTAATACAGGGTCCTTGACAGTCTGCCTTGTAAGACCCTAGACATTTATCTTGTTATTACTGGGCTGTTGCTTCCCCGTAAGGAAGTTTCAGAACTATGATGATTAGTTGAGACTTGAGAATTCTAGGTTCAATTTTTAGCTATTTCTGAGGCTTCATATCTCTTCTTCAATATATGCACATCTTCATTTTTCTTATCTAACTTTAAAGTTAGAAGATTTTATCTGAATTTTATATATAGATTCTCATAATGGTTGGAATATCTTGTCCTAATATTGTAGGAATTGTCCTCTGGAAGTGCTTCTTTTCCTTTCTGTAGTAAAAAGATATATAAAGATTGATTTTGTAACTTAGGCAACTAAGCTGAAAGTCTAAATTTAGGAATATGAGCACGTTCCTCAAAATATATTGTTTACTGAGGAAATCTTGATCCTAACCTAGGCAAAGAAACTAGATTTTTTTAAATCTAAGACTATCTGAGAAGGGTAAAAATAACATTTTTTGTCAGTTAGTTTTCAATCTATAAACGTTTTTCTTCTAGATGTGTCTAGTTTTCTTATTTAGCATTATTATTTATTTGTATCATATGTATGAGTATTATTTGTATGTGTAATCCTTTTGTTTGTATTATTTATATTATTGGTAATTGTTTGTATTAATTTTTGCTCAACACCATCTGTCTGTCAGTATCCATCTGCCATCCCTAGTTTTAGACTTAGATTGCAAGATCTTGGAGCATGATTCATCTTTTGCTTCCTGACCCCTTACAAGTACTCTTGTACTTCCTGCAATGTCTAAGAAGTCTAGTTCTGAAACAGTGGCCCACTTGAAAAGGTGGTCTATAATCAAAGAACAAAAAAATAATCCTTGCTCCAAAAAGGTGTGATAACAAATACAGACAGACAGATGGCAGTGCACAGAGAGGCAATGACAAAATTAACGAGCTTGATAGGTACTGTATTACAACAACATGTTGTAACATTCTTCATGTCTTTTGTAGACATAATAAGAAAAGAAATGATATTACAGGAAACTCCTTTCAGTGAGGGGCATGTCTCAGCACCAGAGAAAAAGAAAAAGATGCTTACTCAACAATATAGTGAGTTGGGGAGCGAACTTCTGAGAAGTGATGGGAGTAGCATTGTGGAAAATGGAAAAGGTCATGGAAAGCTTCTAAAATTGAAAAAAGTCACTTAATTTGTGCCATAAAGGAGGTCTAAGAAAATAACACAAAGCCGAGCAACAAGGTGATCAAAACAATGAGATAGGAACATGGTATTTGCAGCAAAATATCAAATGGCTGTGAGTAGGGCAAAACAACAGGGACTGCAGTCAGAGAGGTGGAAAGTACAGTCATGAGACAGGAAGCAAAGGTAATTGGAAATGCTTTGGACATTTAAATATGGTTTCATTACCCAGAACAAACTGCAACTGCTGAAGTAGCAGACACATGCATAGTAGGCAAGATAAGCTTCTGGAAAATCTACATTATTGGTCACATTTAAACATTATTAATAGAAGAAAATACTTAGCAAAAATTCTGCTCTATATGCAGGGGTTTGTTGCAGAAGTACATACTGAGATACACTGCCCGTGCACATCCCCCGAAGCCTGATGACCATTTCTTGATTCTGATTCTTTTATGGGCAGACCAGACAAAAATGTCAGTCTGAATTTCTTAGATTATTTTAGCTGTCCCAGTGTCTTCGGTAATTCATAAGATTTTCCATTCCTGTCATGCATTATTTAAATTTGTGAGTCATTTTGAGTTAAAGACAGAAACTTAGTAAGAGACTTGGCAAAAAATACAGCTTTACTGTACTTACCTGAAATGTCTCCTCTTCCTTGTTACATTTATTTATGATAGAGAACATGTGAAAATTATTTCTGTAGGTCTTAGTTTCACTTATTCATGGATCCCTTGTTCATATTCAGTTTTCTCCCTGAATAGTAGAATCTGCAAAGGGCAGAGTTCAGAGATAGTTTACAACACTTACATGTAGAAATGTTCATTAACAAATATGAAACAGCTACCCTCACCACATTCTAACTAGCATCTCATAATCTTGAAAACATTTTTTTTTCACTGAAATTTATATGGACTCCTAATTAAATATATAGTCAAATGTGTTGTAAATGTATTGGACTGAGAAATATATGTTGATTTTAGCTTTAGTGCACAATAAATCAAAACCATATAGGTGTTTAAAAGCAGAAGACACAAGGTTAAGGACTTGACTCTATTGACTCAATCCTCAGGAAAAGGTAAATCTGAGCTATATCACAGAATCGCTGAAGTTGGAAGTGACCTCCAGATCATCTCATCCAACTCCCTGATCAAGCAGGGCCACCTAGGCCCAGTTACACAGGATCGTGTCCGGACAGCTTTTGAATTTTCCAAGGATGAAGATTCCACAACACCTTTGGGCAACCCGTGCCACTGCTCAGTCACCTTCACACTGAAAAAATGTTTTCTGATGTTTAGACTGAATCACACATATTTCAGTTTGTGCCCATTTCCTCTGTTCCTGCCACTGGACACCACAGGGAAGAGCTTTTTTCCATCCTTTCAGCCATGTATATATGTTAGTAAGAATCCCAATGAGCTCTCTCCTCTGCAGTCTGAACACTTTCAGTTTACTCAGCCTTTCCTCATATGAGTGGTGCTCCAGTCCCTTAACCAGTCCCTTCTTTGGAGTCTTGACATGTCTGTCTTGTACTGACCAATACAAACTGGACAGAGCACTCCAGGTGTGGTCTCACCAAGTGCTGAGTACAGGGGAAGGATTACATCCCTTGACAGGTAGGCATCACTCCTAATGCAGCCCAGGATACCAATGGTCTTCTGAGCATTTTGGTTCATGTTTAAGTTGGTGCTCAGCTGGATCTCTAGGCTCTTATCTGCCAAGCTGCTTTCCAGTTGGACAGCCTCAGCTTGTACAGGTGCATGGAGCTGTTCCTCTCCAGGTGCAGGACCTGGCATGTCTCCTTGTTAAACTGATCCCTGGCAGGTAGCAACCCTGTCTAGTCACTAGTTTTTCATCCTTCCCCCATTCCAAAATTTTCATTTACATTGACGGTGGGTATGAACTCTGACTACTGCCATTCTGCAGATGGTGTGTGAAACTTTTCAAGCTGCTGAGTCTCAGTGACGATCCTATCTTTTTCCCTTCTTCTCCGATGCTCATTTCTGCTCTTAATTCCTTCACTTATGGGAACAGCTCCTCCACTTGCTCCTCCTCCAGCAAACCTTCCCCACAGGATAGAAGTGCTTCTCTTGTGGAATTTCTTCCATCCTCAGAGTAGTAGGGCTGATTCTGATGCCTGAGACTTCGTTTGTGTTGAAGCCTCTACCCTTGCAGGGACAGCTGCTCTAACACCTACAGAGGAAAGTGCCCGATGACGTTACCACCATGTGTCAGACTAGTACAGTAACAGAATTTCACGAGGCCTCCTTTGACACCCCCTTCTTTTGTCCTTATGCTCAAACTGCAGTGTATGTTGGCCTTCTCTGTTAGCTAATGTTAGCACATTAAATCTATATATTCCAAATCTCAGGTCATCAAAAGATAAAACTGTTCCAAGCATAACTCAGAGTATAATTTTATATTCTTGGAAACATTAAAGAAACCCTTGCTGCTTAGCTTTGCATAGGTCTCTTTGTGTTTCTTTTACTATTACTGGACCTCGTATAAGAAAAGAATCTGTTCTTCATGACTCTGTCTGAAAGTCCACTGAGAAGGTCAATTACTTTGATACTTAGAACACGTATAAGAGTGAGTTTTCACACCTATATATTATTAAGTTAGCAGGAAATGTGTGAATCCCTTCATTCCAGTCTTTTCTTAAGCCTATTTAAAGAAACCTCAAAGAAGTCTTCCTACTGAACCCTCAGCCTCTGTTGTGTCACTGAATGTTAGGTCACTCGGGTGACCACAGGTCCTGGTGTCACCCCAGGTCCCTGAACCCTTTGTTATGCAAAGAGTCAGCAGTTCATGGCCTCTTGTTGATGTTGAGGACCTAGAAATAAAACAACACACTTTCGAGACAATATTAGTATAGGAGGTAATACAAAGTCTTGTCTTCATTGGAGACCTCCAAGGCGCGAATATGGAAAATGCCCACCCCTGCAATGTATGAATACAGTTTTACAAGTTTAGAAAATTAGCATAACTGACAAAAATCCCCAATTAGAGGCATAAGTGGTGAGATAATTCTTCCTCGATTCAACCCTTTTCTAAATCCTTCCCCCTTAGACAGGAGCTAAACTTTGTTTATGAAAATGTATCTTGAAGAGCTGGTTTCAACCTTGGCTCCCTGGAAGAACCAAGACAGGATAGGGACCTTGGACCCCCAAATTGGAATGTGTTTTATCTTTCTACCTATCAGGGTAGGGAAAAGAACCGGGGCTAGCTAGGAACTATATAACTATACAACAATAAAGCTAGAATATATAGATAGATAGATAGATAGATAGATAGATAGATAGATAGATAGATATGAAGGAAATATAAAAGCAAAAATCATTCTGGCATCATTGTCTCCAACCATCCAGAACTCAACCTGCAGCTGGCACTGTATCTGCACTCTGAGCTGCCTGCACTCAAATTTTTCCTCAACAGAAGAATTTTGATAAGGTAGAATTAAAGTAGAGGAAACATGAAAAAAGGCCAGGAAAAAAAAAAAAACACAGTAAAGGACAGTAAGGGGTGATATTAAGGATAGTAAAAGGAAAAAAAAAAGGCACATTAATGTAAAATAAAATGTCTAAGGAATCAGAGTTATGATAAAACCTACAAGAAAGCTAAACATCTGGAGATTTAAACAGACTTGTCATCCAAACAAAGTCATTTCTGCTTCTGTAGACTTGTGACTCTCTCACCTTCTTTGCTGCCAAATAGAGTATAAAGCATGCTTACCAAAACCCACAGGTTGTATAAATTGTTGATTCATTTTTAAATCATGGGATATTTTTCTCTTTATAAATAATAAAGCATACAGACAGGTTTCTTCTGTTGAATTTGCAGAGACACACATTAATTCTTCAGTGCTACCTCAAGATATGATAAGATGGCAACTTCCAGATCATTCTCTTCCAGTGGAATATTTATCATGCAGATAATCTCCAGCTACAGTGCAGAAGGGCTGGCAAGGGCTGAAGTTGTAAACTTCAGTATGAATCCTTGGGGTCTCTGTGGCTTCCTTCAGCCCTCTGCCTAGAGCATGCAGACAGAGAGGGCCTTCCTTGTGTTACGGAGCTGACAGCTGCCATCACTACCGTAATGAATCCCACTGCTACTTCTGCTGCTGAGAAGACCAGTTCTCGGGATGAATGAACACGATTGTTTCCAAACAAGGATATTAAGGTGGCGGAAAGGCTTTTGGAGACATGGCTGTGGAGACATATTCTTCATCCTGAGCAAGGGCATTGCCACTCTTCCTCACCTCACTCCCAGCAAGAACAGGTTACTGGCTCCAAAGGCCGTAACAGAAGAGCTGTTCTGAAATTTTGCATCAGATATATGCATCAGACCGTTTCACTTTTTAATTTTCCTTCCATTTTCTTCACTTTTTTTTATCATAAAATTCCTACTACTGGCACTTATCTACCTTTCTCTACTGTTTTAGTGAGAGCATGTACTCCTCTGAGGGACAAACGGGAGATTCAGATTTTACTAGCTGGACAACCGGGTGATGGGTTTTGTCTGGACATCACATGAGATTCAGAAAGTCCATTCATGGAAATGGTTATAGGTTCTACAGGAGATACATACCTTTCTGGACTGGCAACTGAAGGACAATCAGTCTAATTTGAAATCACTCAGATGGCACTAGATGCCCATGTTCAGGTAGCTGAAAGAGTAGGAGAGAATTCAGCTGCAGCCGTAGGTTTTGACTGGAGGGAGTTTGCATGTGATGAAAGTAGGTTCCTAAATGCCCATTATGATTTGTCAAGAGGAAGGGATTTACCTTGACAACCACTATATGTTGCCACTGGAAATCCAAAACTGAACTCCTGCTTCTAGTGAGCTGAACATGCTTCTCAGCTCTTGGTTTCATCTCACTTAATTTTAAAAACTTATTTAACTCACACACCAGAAGAGTAAAAGATAGGGATGAGATATAAGCAATTGGATGTATGGGAAAACCATAATGTAGAAAAACAGTGGTTAGAAATCCTTGAGTGTTGCCAAATAGGTGCAATTTGTTACCCTAGGGGAAGGTTTTACAATTAGAGGGATAAACCTGGGCCATTTTCATGCACCTGGGTAATGACTGGCATACAGAATTGTAAACCTGAATCTTCTGTTAGGCTGTGTGTGTCTCTATGTCAGCTGTGTTTGTTGTTTCCTTCCTGTCTGCAACACAGTTGTGATTGGTTCAGCTTCCACTTCTGCTTTACAAACTCTATGATTCACTAGAGATGGGCTGCCTTCAAGACATGAAATTACATGACATGAAGTCTTATGGTCATTCTCATGTGGAATTTACTATAGCACAAAACCTCACTACTGTAGGAGATTAACTTAATTGCTGTCATGAAATGCCTTTATCACACCAGGGAAAGTTGTATTAATAGAATTGATGTCTTCCTCTTGAACGTAGAATAATGATTGTTACAATATATTATCTAATGCTTATCAAACCTGAACAAACTGCTCTTGTAATTTTATTTCCTGGTTTTTTACTGGTAAGATCAGTATGAGATCTGCACTTTCCCTCAAGTGCAGAAACTGAAAGAAGACAGAGTAAAGGTAAAAACTAGAGTTCAGTTGTGGTATATGGTGGGAGATGGAATTTAAATCAACAGAGACTGAGACATTAATAGCTTGTAGGGAGACATTATGTGATTCGTGGGACAAACCCCTTAATAATTGGTTTTATTTGTTTTTTCTCCACTGAAGGGACACTTTGTGTCATGTGGATGCATAATAAAAGCATACATATACTAATTTACATAAGAAAAAGAATATACATTTATGTGTGTGCATGCATATGTGTGCAGGTTTGTTTATATTTCATATACATAAACATAACTTATATCTAAATTCATTATTTATATATTTACAAATTTATGTCTTTAAATTTATGATATAAGCTGATGTGTATTTGTATGATAAATACTCGGAAAATATTGTGATGTCTCTTGGATATGTATTTCTAATATATAAAGTTTAGTTTGACGGCACTGATGAATCTGAGCATGGCCTTACTAGACTATCGACTACGTAATATAGAAAGAGCAGAACTGCTCTTGAAAGGCTTATGATCTCGATATTCAAGGCAGGTAAAGAAAAATGGTGGCAAGCTAATAAGAATTTTTAAAGGGAAAAAAAAAGAGAGAGTGTACAGTGTGTCCTTATTTACTTTTCACATGGTAACCTCACCGCCCACTCTTCTTTGTCTTGCTGCCTGGCCAAGTCTGCTGCACAGTGCTGATTTATGACAAGTTCTCTCCTGTTTTATTACTGGCCATGAAGAAGCACTGCCTCTCTTTGAACACTGGGTGCTTTAAAAAAAGTAAAAAATAAGCAACTTGCTATATTTGCCCAACACTAAGTTCCCAGCACTTCCTACCCTGTAACAGTGGGAGAATTTCTCTTGTGCCCCTTACAAGACTCCTATATACAACTGCAGTTTCTTATACCCGTGTGCTCAGTCACACAGTATTACTATTCTGCACAAATAAATGGCAAGCCTACAAATCACATGATTCCAGTGTGTTTTGCTATAAAATAGATTTATTAAATACAGACTATCCTCTTCTTTTCATTACTAGTCATTTAGCCTGTGAAGCAGTCCTTGAAAGGGAAGAGAAAACATATGACAACTAGTAATTTGCAAGAGCTGGATCTGCTTCAGTGAACAATAGCATTACCTGAGACAGTCTCGAGGTCCAGTAGTGAGCTCATAGGTCAGACAATACCAGACCTTCTTCAAATGACAGAATGGCTTCTCTCGGGCACTTTATATTTCTGTAAAAGTCTGTATGTCATCTTGCTCAAACAAGTAGAGAGAAGGCAGGAAATACAGAGAATGAGAAACCAGTGGAAGAATACAATGGAAGGAAAAGAAATCATTTTAATCTCTCTGGACCAAACTAATTATGAAGAGAAAAAGACTGATGCCTCCAGTTTAAGTAAAATATTAGCAATTTTCTGCACTAAGAGAAATAGCTGAGTTCACAGAGATGTTATAAAGATTTAAGATCATAAGTGCCTAAGTGCAAAGTAAGACATAGTGGGAAATACTCTTAAAAGGCAAATGCAGTGACAAAACCTGCCTATTGCTTTTAATAGATGATAAATGAGACTCCTCTGAGTTAAATTTTCACGTGTACATTTCAGGGAAATGGCAAGGATTTTTTTCAGAAGACTTGGGTTGGGAGGGATATTAACTAGAACAATGATAGTTTAAATTATTCTGCAAGATATGACTGGGATATAATGAAATATTACAGAGAGTTATGACTTCACCATGCAGATATCGTGTGTATGTAACACAAAAGGTTAAGGGTCCTTTAACACTAAAATTGGGAAAAAATGAAGCAGAAAGATTTGACATGTGGCTCTTTTAATGAAGGTGCACCTGATATACCTTTAATAAATCCAGATTCCTTTATTAATACAGTAAGTACACTTAGTAGAAACATGATGATAAGAAATGCACTGTCATTGTTAATACATTAATCCTAGGGAAAATGTAAACAGCACTAAATGGAATTATGTGTCTACCTACAAAGACAGGCGGGTTGAAATCTAATTAATTTCTTTTATACTTCAAGCATTTCTTGAAAGTATCTGAAAGCTAACATGAGTACTCCTGAAAATTCTTCTAAAAATATTTATTGAAAATAAATTTTAAATGCTAGCACTCTGTGCTACTTGCAATATTTTTTTGGATTGTTTCTTGCAATTTTTTTTTCTGTTCAGTTAAGACATAGAAGAACACTACATGTTTTATGAACTTTGTCACCAGAGTGCTAACTGTGTGTGCATGACAAAATGTTGTAACAATTTGCAGGTCAAATTTAATCACTGAGAAAAAAATCTTATTAAATGTATTTTGATTTCTTAAATTGTTTTTAGATGTCTTTGAAGAAGAAAAAAAGAAAAAAAAAGGAAAATTTGCCATATGTGTTATCTGTAAGAATTTTTTTTTTTTTTGCATAGCTATGATTCTCAGCATGGAGATAAACATCCCATGTCTCTAGTATGGAACATTTGACAACAAGTATTTCCATGTCCAGATGGGAAGTACAGGATTTCAACTGCTTATATTTCCAGCCTGCTGCCTATAATTTTGTAGGCCCTGATTCAAGCATGCACGTAAATTTATCTTTAGGCATCTGCCTTCATCTCATTAAGCACATGTTTAAGACTTCTCTTGAAAAGGGATGCCTTCCGGAAAAGTGAACTAGAATGATGCTATTCTCTGACACTGAATTGAGTCAATGGGTCTCGCAAACTGCAATTTAGAAAAAAAACTTCCTTACTTTCAAATTAGCTTTCTACATCTTCTCTCTCACTCTCTCTTTTTTTAAGGAATGAAGGGAATTAATGAGACTTATAGTTATATGTCACTTCCTTCTTGATTCTCCTTGTTTTCTGTTCTTCTAATGCTATCTGCTGTTCTCAGACAGGGTTTGAATATTATTGATTCCCTTAAATTTTAAAACATGAAGGTGAGTTTAGTGAGAACAGCTGATTTTCTTCCTCATATTATATATTAATACACCTTCTGTTGCTTTTTATTACAATTCTTGGAGTCATCACATCACCTCTTTTTGTAAGCAGCAAAAGAAGTGGTGTTACAGTAACCATCAGACCAATAGCAACTGCTAAAAGTGTTTAATAAAGTAGGAGTGCATAGGACTGTTCCAGTCTACCTAAATCAATGGCAGAACCACAGCTTGTAAGACTACATTGATTAAATTCACTACTAGAAAGCTCTAAAGAGGTCTTTGGTTCTAAGACTGACCTGATTTAAGAAATACAAAATTTTGGCAAATTTTATATAGCATAAAATTTGAGAAGCATTAAGAATAAGGACTAAAGGTGTGATATTTAAGGTAAGTATGACCTAAAAGGCTACTTTTATTAGATGAAGGAGGTTGTTATATTATTTCCCATTGTAGGAGAACATCAGTTTTGAGATCACCTGAAGAACCTGTATATACATAAGTTCATGACACAAGGTGAGGTGCAACCTAGGATCCTGGGGGATCCTGGCTAATGTAGTTGGCGTCCTCTCAATCAGATATGAAAAGATATGAAAAGTCAGGTCAGTTAGTAAAGGGAAATATACCCAGTTTTTAAAAAACATGAAAAAAAAAAACCTTGGGAACTATCCATCAGCCTTACCTCTGTAATCAGTGTCACTAAATTGAAGACACATGTTTGACTGATGGGCTGTTAGATGGGTAACAAAATGACTGGATGACCATGTCCGATGAGTTATCATTAATGGATCAACATCCAAGAGGAGGTCAATAATGTATCATGTCTCTCGAAGGTCCATAGTGGGACCAATACTATTCATGTCCTCATCAGTGACATGGATCTGGGACCGAGTGCACTCCCAGCAAGTCTGCAGATGATGGCAAGCTGAGTGGGGCAGCTGATCTGTGTGAATGAGGGGAAGCCATCCAGGCTTGGAAGGCTTGGAAGGTTCCCCAGGAAGCCTGACAGGCTTTGAGAAGTGGCTCCACGTCAATATCATGAGGTTCAACAGGCTAAGCACAAGGTCCTGCACCTGGGTTGAGACTGCCCAGTAACAGACTGGGTGATAAATGAATTAGGAGTGTCCCTGTAAGGAAAGACTTGGGGATAATGGTGGCTGATAAATTGAACATAAACTTTCCCTGTGCCCAGAAAGTGAACTATATTGTACGTTGTGTAAAAAGAGGCATGGTCAGCAGGTCAAGGGAGGTGATTCTCCCCCCTCTGCTCTGCTCTTGTGAGAACCCACCTGCAGCACTGCATTGAGCTTGGAGGTTCCCAACAAAAGATGTAGATGTGCTGGAACAGGTCCAGAAGAGGATGATGAAAATGGTCAGAATGCTGTAGCATCTGTCCCATGAAAATAGGTTGAGACATTCAACCTAGAGAAAAGAAGGCTCTAGGGACACCATATTGTAGCCCTTCAATATGTAAAGGGGAATTATAAGACGAAGGAAGACTTTCTATCAGAGCCTGTAAGTGACAAAAGAAGAGGCAGCATTTTTAAATGAAAGAAGGAAGGGTTAGACTGAAAATAAGAAATAATTTTTTTTTATGGTGTGGGTGGTGAAACAGTACAGCAGGTTGTCCAGAGAAGTTGTGGATATCCCCTCACTGTGTGTGTTCAAGGTAAGGTCAGGTTGGAGGAGGTTTTGTGTAACCTCATTGTTCTTTGTCACAGGCAGAGTGGGAGTTTCAGACAAAGTTTGTTAGAGAAAGCCTCCAACTGAATCACGAGGTGCAGAAAGGATCCCCTTGCATTACTGTAAAGTCCTTCTCAGAGAGGAGCCTAGGTGCAGCTGATTTGAATCTTAGACCCAGACTTTGTCAGGGATTTATGGCTAAAGGATTATACATGTGTAATTGTATAGATTTATACAACTCTTTATACAAGTCTTACCCTCAGGATGAAGGATGGAAACTCAAATATCCTTATATAAATAAAATTATTTCTTTAAATTGATAACAATAATGATTAGACAAAAATACCTTAATCAGAATTATTTACTACATAGTATGGATATAACTACTTATACAGTGCACTATTTTTGAAGCAATATTGAAGCAATTATATGAAAGCAACTGTACTGAAGAAATATTAAAGCTAGCAAAACAATTGCTAAGTAGAGATTGATGTTACTTACCTATACCAACCACCACACTCAGATCTCTTTTTCTAAGCCTCGAGAAGTAACCTTGAGGGGCTTCCTCATGCAAGGAAAGGATCTTCACACACCTTAGGGAGGTACAATAGAAGTCCTCACTGTGCAAAAATGAGACTGACCTTTTATAGTATAAAGTGATTGACTGTCAGATAAATGCATTTTTTAGATTATGTGCTGTCAGGTTTATTCAAAAAAATATGCTTTGTGCTAAAAAAAGTGTTAGCAGTTCTGCTCAGCACTTTTGACTCTGTATCAGGGTCTGCACATCCTTGCTGCTCCCAGCCTCATTCAGGGTCTCCCTGTCTTATGTATCCTTGTGGTGGGTCTGAGTTTGGTCAAGCTGGTCTCAGAATTCTTCAGCACTAAAAACCAGCAGACCCTCCTTGCTCAATCTTATCACTCATCAGACGACACCTTTTGCCCCACCAAACAGGAGATGCTCCTTGCTCAAGCCACCTCCGATAGCAAAATTTGACCTGCTGTATCCCCTCTTAGGAAGAGCGTCACGCTACATTCTTGCACGAGTCGGTCTAGTGCCAGATGTTCCTGCCTATGGCGGAGAAGTTGGACTAGGTTATTTCTAAGAAGTCAGACTCTTACCAGCTCTATTCTTATTTCTGATATTGAATGCAAGTCTAAAGCTAAATGTGATACTGTGTACTAATCTCTTAATCCTTATTGACACAGAACAACTTGAATCTTGGCAGGACTAGCAATATCACAGGTTTTCAGAAGCTCTGCATGCATCGGTGCTACCCTTCAAGGTACTAATTCCTCTTCTTTCCTACCCTTTAAGACATATTGTGCAGTGAAATATCATCTGAAAATCATCTGCTAAATAGTAACTTACTTGTATTAAATCATAATGCATGAAAATAAAATTAATCCAAGCCCTCTAACACTAGGTAAAAAATCATGATAATTAACTGCAGTGGTGGGGTAAGGATATGAACTTTGTTTCAGGCAACTCAGGATAAGTCTGATTAAATGATAAAGGGCACACAAAAATGGAACTCTAATCTCTATTTTAAAAATCACACTTCAACATTTACTCACTTATTTACTTGCATTATCAATAATCTGCCGTAGTGTTTTATCAGTCTTCTGCGTTCCCTTTCAAATAGATTACTTTGAATTAAAATCTCACTAGGAGTCATAATGCCTGATAGTGCAACATGCTCCACCAATAGAGAGTGAAGATGATGTCACTCCAAAGCCAGGCTCTCCTCTACATAATCTCTGCAGCTGGCAGTCTCAGACCACTCGGGTGAGCTACAGATCTGTATGGAGCTTTCCCTCTAATTGAAGCATGACTTATAATATTTGAAGTCCTATGATTTTCTGGAGAGTTTAGTTTGAGACTTGGCAATGATCCAGTATGACTGCCTGAAGTACAATGTGTGAAAATCAAATGATCACACTTAGATTAGATTCCTGAGCTTCTTCAAACAGTGCTGATCCTGCACTAATGTTGACATATTTGCTATTTCTTAAGTGGTTTGATTTTTAATGGCTCTTTTCGTTGCATACGTATGTATACCAGCCCCCTAAATGCTAGTTGCTTCAAAAGGGGGACTTGGATAGCTGCATTTCCTTTTTTTTTTTTTTCAGTAAAGTGGATACACGAGTTTGTTATGGGACCCATTCAGGAAATCTGAGCAACAGGCTTTCAATTCTGCAAAAACACAGATCATTGTGACCTACATAGAAAGTTTTTGTGCTTTACAACCCGTTGTTTCTTGCACCTAGGAAGCACTATTGGGATTTACACTGTTTGAAAGAAATACAATTATATATTTTGATGAAATAATTTGATCACTGATTGTGCATTACATTTCATTTTATAAATCATTTAGGAATGGTTAGTAAACAGTCAGAGGTTATGCATATGTACACATAATAAAATTTATCTTCTGCCATTTCCCTATTTCGTAGAAGTACAAATTAAGCCTTTAATTAATACCCTTCACTGTTTTATTTGAACATCTTTATGTAGACTGAATAAAAACAGAAGGCTTCATCAATTTGCTGGGATACTGATATTTCTGAGGTCAAAATCCTGGTAGACTAATGTATTTTAAGTGCCATTTAGTACTGGTTCATAAAAGAAAAAATAAAATTGCCACTTACAAAATGAATTTTGCAGTTCAGGGTTGTTTGTCTTTTGGATGATGTAGCAAAAATTACTCTTCATTTAAAGCATTCTTAATAATTTCTTAACCGCCCTAAGTGATTGCAAAGTAACAATAAATGTGCCTGTAGGCACCAAGTTTTTCTGAGACAGGTCAAATTCACTGACAACATCCTCGCTTATGTCAGCAACTAAGTACGAAGTAACACGTTAAACTTTTCTATTTCTACAAAAATTAAGCTTATGTGCATGGTCTGCTTCCTAAAACCAACCTGTAGGAATCCTGATGGGCTATCTTAGTCTACAATTAGGAATTTCTACAGATTAAGATTTAGGGAATCTTCTTTAAGCAGAGGGTCTATTTTCAAGTGACCATTATCAGCCAGTTTTCAATGTCTCAGGATTTATTTCAATTCCTAGAACTTACTTAATACAATTCTCAACACGTAAACTTTATTTTGTTTGGCAATCTTTTTTTTTGTCTTTCATTTTATCCAGAAGTGGTATAATTTAACAGTTAATTCTGCAGTTAAGAAATTTCTCTCTGAATTTAAAGTAGATCTCAATCATAGTTATAGTAATATTGGAGGAGCAAATTCACCTCTAGCCAGGGTGTTGTAAAGGAGTATTCTTTGTTTTAAATCAGCCCATAATGAATTCATTCAAAACAGTGATTAAATGCCTAGCTAGTGGCAGCTAAAACAAATATAAAACTTAGAATTTATTAAAATGTCGTAGCCTTAAAACAATACAGACTTGGATACATGATTATGTTCATATACAGATAAATATATATGCACTACAGAAGCAAATATTTAACTGAATTGTATAAATTAATTTCTTCTGTATCTTTACTGCCTCATCTGTTCTGCTCCTGATGTCCTATCAAACCCAAGTTTTGCATTTTTAATCCTTAAAGTGCTTCAAATGGATTCCTTTGTTGTTGTTCTTGTTGTTAAATCAAATTGCCATAAAAATGTTTCCTCCTTCTCCTTACAGATTTGGCATTTCTTCTCTGAAGCAATTGGGCTGGAGGCCAAAGCTGTAGAAGAGTCAGTCCTGGATCAGTAACAAGTTTTTATACACAAACACACTGTGATTTTAAAGTTTATTATCACATTTCTCTACAGAGCTAGAAATGGGAGCTTGATTTCTTGGAAATTAGAGATTCCCATTTTCCCACTAGGGTGCCCAATCCCTCATCCAAATTCTGAAAAGATAAAGGAAAATAGATGTTTAAAGCTATTATGTCTCCTTTATGAACAAAAATGTTCATAACAACATTTATCATCACTTACCCCCAAAACGTAGACATTTGTCTTCAACACATAAATATTTTTATTCAAAATCTCATCATGAAAACCCATAATATTCATGTTCTACAGCCTCTGTATCTTTACAGAGTACAGTGTCCGGTTAGATTTAGATATAGTTTTCCCCTCTTGATGATAGAAGTGAAGATTTCAGAATAATTTCTGCTGTAACACAATCTGACTAGATATTTTTTCCCACAAAGCAGAAAACCAGAATAATAGTGCTGAAGTAAAGCTTCCATGAGGCATGAGTAGCA
This sequence comes from Callaeas wilsoni, assembly GCA_013398955.1. Taxonomy (NCBI): domain Eukaryota; kingdom Metazoa; phylum Chordata; class Aves; order Passeriformes; family Callaeidae; genus Callaeas; species Callaeas wilsoni. The sequence continues at coordinate 21,041 of VWPU01017543.1, forward strand.
TATTTCATTGTAGGGGAAAAAAAAAAAAGACAGATTTAGCTTTTTCATTGAAGTATTTTGATTCTTGACATGACAGTTGGGATAGAATACTTTTTTTTTTCCTTTTTTTTTTTTTTTCAGAAAATTGAACCCTTTTTTGTTTGGTTTTGCAATAAATTTCAGTTAGAATTAATTCATTATTCCAGCAGGGATGTCGATGGCAACCCAGAAAGCATTTTAACCAACCCTCATCAATATTCATATCTTTTTGTTATAACTGGAGATTTCAGTAGTGACCATGCCCTTGGGAAATGAGAGAGAACTTCAGTCCTTAGAAGCCTGACAAAGGACAGGTACAGTTTTCCAGAAGTGATTATGGTGTTTTATGGGTTTATGCCATTTATATTTTCATTTTGCTTTGCTATGAAAAAAATTATTTTGTATGGAAAACATATGTATGTTTATGTTGCTATAAAATAGACAGGATTTGCAGTATAGTTGACTTAATGTTGGTACAGAAAATAGACTTTTTGCTTTTCATAACTTTCTCACTCAAGCTATACTACTTTACAATACATTAACATAGTTTTTCATGTTTAATATCCTTGCGGGGGAGGTTGAATGAAAAAAAGGAAAAATTGCCCATTCTTAATAATATTAGCATTTAAGTTGTCCCACTAGACATTAAAATTTGCACCTCATTAAAGCAAAGACTGTACTTGAAGGACAGATTGCAAGGAGGTAGGAACAGGAGAAGCAATGAACATGTTATTGAAGTAAATGGGGTAAGACAGCTGAATTTTGCAGTCTGATTTTTGTAAAATGTTTCTTTGCATCCAACAAAGAAAGAAAAATCTTTTAAATAGAACCTAAGTCCACATTAAAAGACAACAGTATTTACATTTCTTTTTTAAGCAATGGTGACTTTGAGTGATGGCTTCCAGAATTGTTGAATTAGTAGAACATCAGTATTTTGATTAGTAGTTTGAGGGTTCTATCTTAGTTCAGATATTAATAAAATGAAGAAGATATAGTTGACATTTGACTAAAGCAACTTCAATTCCCTTTAGTAATTAATCTAAATGATTTTATTTTATTTCCTCTAAAAAACCTCACAGTAGTACTTTATATTTTTACATCATCTTCACAGACAACTGCGGGTAGTCAATACCTGAAAGCCTGATCATTTCTAGTGAGAGTTTTGACCATAAATCAAACATAGGGAAATAGGTTAGATTTGAGGAGTTTATTTAGGTGTACATCTGATTTCCTTGACCAGGCTTACAGATCTGGGATGCCCTACAGTATCCGAGACATTTGTGTGAAGCCATAAACCAGAATCAAACATTGTCGTCATGAAGTAGCCTAAAAGACCAACTGAGTGTATTAATTCCTGGGTGTAACCAACTTCCAGTAAAGTTATTTGAGGTTTTTTAATGTCTGTTATTAACTCCCCACACTGGTAAGAATTCGTGTTGATGCCTGAGGTAGGTGTGGACTGATAGTCAGATGAGCAGTGCTCATTTAAGGCAAAGTCTCAAATAATGTATAGGCTGGCTGTACATCACTGTGTGCCCATATGTTTGTCTTCTCCTTCCTCCATTCATTTAGTAAATACAGACTTCACTCAAGTGATTTTGATGGCTAATACATCGTCCCTTTTATAAATTATGGATCAGTTCTCTCACTAAAATGGCCTGAGCTTTTGACTCCTTGCTAACTGTACTATTAATTTATTTAGGTGCTACACCCTTGTTACAGGAAGGGAATAGGCAAGTGGAGAACCACCTGGCATATTGTCTCCCTATTCCAAACCGTCAGAGTACAGATAAGTACTTAGCAGTTAATACTACTTCTAACCCTGAGATATGGTTCAAGGCCAAGTTTTCATGCACTAATTGTGCTGTTTCAGAAAAGCTTACCTCCTGGAAGCCATTTTCTGTTCGCTGGAGTGGCTAAATAAACACAGTCTGTATGATTTGGCTTCCCAGACTAAATTATCTCTTTTGGATGCTTTGACTACTCGACCAATCCAGCTTTTTTAAAAGAAAATAAACATGACATTACGGATTGTGTTGAGGCTGAGAAAAGAGTACACTTTAGAATGCAATTCTCAGGAAATCAAAATTGAAAGCAGGCTTGGTCCAGTGTAATTTTTTTATCTGGTGATGCCTATTTGAGAAAAACTACTGTTTGCAGACTCTCTTCTCAGCAACACCACTGGAAGGGAACGGATGGAAGTAAAAAACAGCAAAGAAATTCTGAGGTTTGGTATTGGGAAAAAAGACACCAAAAGAAAAAGTGAATTTAACTTATTTTCACTGAGGGATTGAGTATTTTTTCAGGGCTTTTTTCTGACCTCATAGTGAGTAGATAGAGAGGATCGATACAGATCTTCTAATGTGAAGATCTGAGAATATAAAAGTTCTCTTCAAGTCATTATCTTTGGCTAATCACATTTAATTTATGTGCTTTATCAGGTTCTTGTATTCTTATTATAACCGTACAATAATGACGAATCTGTGTTGTACCAAGCAGAGTGCTCCTAGGAGGGCTTCCCTAGGAGTACTTCCTAATTCCCAGGATGGGCTGACATATGGCCAGAAGTTCATTCTGACTTACAAATGACCATTATTTAAGCTACCTAACGACATTTCCACTAGGTAATAATGGGAGGCTGGTACTGGGCAAGGGATTTAGGCCCAGCGTGTATAAGTAGACCTTGAGGAAAATTCTACTTGCTGGTCTACTCCAGCTATTTTTTGTGTTGGGCATATTTCCCACCAGTTCAGAACCAGCCCCAAACATACTGTGAAGAATATTAGAGTAGCTCTTATTTCCTTTGAATCCATGGTGCAGTTCAGTTTACAAAGCAGCACAGGAGCAGCCAATACACTGATTTGACACAAAATATTTACAAGTGTTCTGAAAATACCCTTACTATATTACATTTTTTCAATTATGGCTTATTTTAAATCACAAGGATTCAAATCATGTTTCATTACAGTAAAAGGACTCAATGAATTGATGTTACTTTAATTATATAACACATATTTCACATGAAGAACATAATGCGTGGAACTCTCATGTTTTCTTTCATGACCTTTTCGGTAAACTAGAAATTCATTTAGAAGATGTCAAATAAGAATGCATAAATTCTGGACTCAGATGCTTTTATTCTGTAGAAAATTATGTCAGAACTTTATTTCAACTTTTTAGTACGTGACCCTTGGATAACTGAAAAAAAAAAAATTCCCTCTGGGCTGGAATTAATAATGGAAGAAATGTGAAAATAAGCATTTTCTTTGAAGACATTCAATATGATTAGAGACAAGAAATTATCTCACTTATTAGGACACATCACACATATTCATATTCCCTCATTTCTAGAAATAAATGTCCTGGAAAAGGAGGCATCTGAGTCACCTGTATGCCTAAACTTATGTGGTTTCCTTTCTTTTGCCTGAAATCGCCACCACGTTTAAACTTTGTGAGAACAATGAACTCCCTTCTCAGGGGCTGATTTGAAATGACTGAGTTCCCTGTAGTTATATAAAATCTATCTAGTACTTACACAGCTCAGACAACAGAAGAAAATGTATTATGAAAGGCATTCTTAGTATACTATACTCATTGGCTTTCTAGTGACTGATCTTGCTAAATCAATATTCACTACTGCAGGCAATCCTTTGCTATTCCTAACTGTCTTTGGACCAAATCCTACCTTCATTTTTATCTGTGTGGCAATGCGAGAGCAACAGATCTACACATGAACAGACAAAAAGAGGAATTTTATCCAGTAGGACCTAGTGAATGCCTATCGTTTGACATCTTTTTAGCAATGTTCTACTGATTACCTTTATGATGAAGAAGAAAAGAAATAAGATTTTGGGCCATGGCAAGGACCAGGTTTCATTTTCTGTAGTGAATCCAATAGCTAATGTTTCTATCAGGCAGGAAATGGGGCAAATGAAGCAGCATTAAAGGCAATTGCTGCACAGAAATTGCAGAGGAAGAAGAAAGTCTAAATAGCAAATGTAAAGAAAGTAACAAGAGCAAAAATTTAATCTTGTCAAAGAAACTCTAGGTACAATAACCACCGTGAACTCAGTTTCCAAACAGATTGTCCCTGCAGGAAGAAGGAAATCTCCCAATAACAGTTTTTTTAAAGGAACTGCACAAGTGGGCAGGATTCCCATCCCAATGTTTCTAAAACAAGTTCTTTGCTTCTCAGACTCAAAAAGAAAAGCAGCTGTATATGCCCTAATGAGTTGCACATTATTAAATAAGCTTCCTTAAATAAATACACCACCTGCCTTTAAATTTCTCTGCAGGGTTACTATGGTATCTTTTATTTCTTTTTTTTTTTTTTTTTTCCTTCCTTCCTCATTTCCAGTTGGGAAAAGTTAATGTTATCCCTGGACTTCTGATCTGTGTATTTGCAAGTATTTTGCTCATCAAGTCAATGGAAATATTCAGTACACAAGAAATATGAGATTAGACTCACTGGTTGGTTAGTTTTCCAATTATTCAAAAACTCCTCAACTCAGCCTATATCACTACTGTAAACTTGAATGGGCCACAAGTTAGTTTTTGAAAACAAATTGCTATTAGAAAATAAAAGACATTCAGAAGATATTATTGAGCACTTTGTTATTTTAGCACATTTTTTATGGTTGTTGTATCTTTTTTAGAATGATCTGCCGTGGAGTTATGAGGGGAAACAATCCTTCCCCCAGCTGATAGCAGTATAAGTGGCCCTTTCATGAATTTTTATTTGACACATTTTCCATTTTTCGATCATGTTCTTCCTATGTAAAGAAAAAGGCTTTTACAGCTCAGAGAAAAGTTTCAATGACAAGTACAAACGAATAACAAGAGGCAAAAATCCTTCATATAACAATCCAAAGAAACCCCTCATAGCATAATGTCCACAGTGATGTCAGCTTCAAAACATCCTCCATTCTGATGAGAGGAAAAAGCCAATTAGACAAGTTATCCCAAAGCAATGTCAAAAGCCTACAAATTACAGTAGCTATAAAAGCCAATCCCAACAGACTTCTACAGACATGTAAATTAATGCCATTGAAAAGCAATGTAATCAGGTCTCATTTATCATAATAATATCTTCTGATATTATAATATCTGCTGAGACCTGATAGCAATCGATGTACATCATAGGCAGTTTATTTAAAGAGATAACAACTGCTACTCGAGCAGCTCTGAACACAGCTGTTTTAATTGCCCCCAAAGTAAACAGGGAAACTGAAATTCAAAAAGTGACCTATTGCAGTATTTGCTTGGGCTAAACTAGAATCAACTGCACTCATTTCCAAGGTGTGTGGAATAGACTAAAGAGCAGGAAGCTTTGCTTTTCCAAAATTACAACAGGTTTTAAATCTCTTCTGAATCTAACTTAATACAGGAAACACCTGAAAGCTCAGAGACACTGTGCTTGAAATATTTTTGAGACCAGAGATAATAAATTAAAGATTACTCTCCTGCTCTATGCTAAAATCATTGCTTCCAACTGCAGTCAATGATAATGCTCTTTCTGTACCATTCATGATAGATAAAGAAGTAATGGCTGAGATTTTTGGCTGTAACTATATTTATGACCTAGGGGCTCTCTAAGGGTAAAGCAATATTATGTTGTTTCAACACTATTTCAAAATAACTAGTGAAAGAAAAGCCTGAACTATCTGAATGAATTCAAAAAGACCGAGCTGTCAAAATCTTTACTGTGTTTTTCTGCTAATTTCCTATTTCCCCATGTATAAGTTTCAAAAACAGACAACACTGTCTTACTGCAAGTGTCTGTCAGTGAAGAGAACAGAGCAAAGCACAGGAGAAATAAGAATGACTCATTTTAACTCTCTCTCCAGTAGAATTTGCTTCTTTACTGGTAAACAAAGCAAAATCAATATCATCTTTGCCTTTAAAGAATTCAGAAACTATTTTTTTCCTACCAGGCATTTGGATCTTTATGTTTTTCTTCTGTGAAAATTGTTGGTAGTAATGATATGTGGCTTAACTCTCAGGGCTCTGTCAGATAAGCACTCACTGTGGCTCATTCACGTTTCTTACAGAGATTTCCACACAGCATCCATAGCTACCTGTGCCTAAGCCTCTGTTTGCTTAGTGACATGTTAAAGCAAACCCTTTTTCACTGATGATCAAGCTCAAACACTGGATCAGAAACTGAAATGGTGTGCCAGGGCAGAGGGCAGCTAGGAGGACAACTGGAGGCAATGCCAATGTTGGCAAACGTGGTTTTGGAGACCAATCTTTGAGAGCACTGGTCAAAATGATAAGTTGTAAATTATTCCAGACAAATATATATATACACATATATGCATCTTAAGGTAAGATCTCATAAGAGCTATGAGAGAGAGAGATGTTAACAATGTTTTATATAAACATAAGACATTGACAATTTGGTTTCTGAAACCTGGATTCTGCAAATACAGGAGATTAAAAAAAATCCGTAAAGTTTTTTTTTTTTAGAGACAGTTAAGACATTTGGGATTCATTTTATGCTGCTATTTCAAAACAAATGTGTTTGAAACTTCTTTTCCAGAACATTGTTTGGTCTGTTTCAATTCAGTGCCTGTTGGTGCAAGGTAAACTGGGGTCTAACTGATGGTTTCAACTTTTCTTATGTCAAATCCAAACTTGCCTTGCAGATTTGATTTTGAAAATCTTATTTTGCTCTGGTTTTCTCAGGATTATCTGATTGGAGTTTTAAGCCTTGGCACGAGTATGCTCTGAGAGCAGTGAAGAGATGGAACATATGCTTCCAAAAATACCTTAGGAAGACAGAACATGTTAAGAGGCCATAATTACTCACAGCCAGAAATCTTTGCCTCTGGGGAAAAGAGGCTTCCTGAATCTCATTCTGTGACAAATATTGACAAGCTCTGTGCCACACTGTGCTTTTCTGACACAATTTTGCCTAGAGAGTAGAACAGAGTAATGCCAAATCAAGGGAAGATTGGATAAGGTTGTGGTTCAGGAAGGAAAATCCTTCATTAAGGTCCTGGTAAATGAGAGCTGTGCAATGTACACCATCTCATAGACAGCTTAGTCAGCCTCTGTCAGCATGTCTGGTTCTCTCTTGCACTCCTCTAAATCACTGTTCATTGAAAAAAAAGCAGGACCACTACAGATGCAAACTGTGCACGATGAACATGGGACAAGGCTTCCTGCACCCTCCTCTTGGCCTGTCCCTCATCATCCTTGCACACTCTCTCCTGTCTCACATGCTTGGTTAGTCTCTTTGAAACGCAACCTACTGTTCAGGGATCACATCTGGTGCATGCGGAAGGAAGGGAGACACAACACAGGGAGTGAGGAGGAGAGGGCAAAGGGCCATCTGCTGTGGGGAAGGGCATGATATTGCTTATTGGGACACAAATTGAGAGAACACACTGGGGTCAGAAGCTTTCTGAAAGAAACTTTCTCCCATTGAAAGCTATGAATATCTCTCCCTTTATAATCAAAACACTTTAGCAGCGCTGGACAAAAGCTTTACATATCTGATGATTCACAAATATTTTTAGGCTATATAAATTGTCTACTGATGTTTTGTTAACTGAACCAACTACCCCAAGACACAAAAGGTAACTTCAGACAAGTCACTTAATCTTTCTGTGTCTGTGTTTCCTTGTTTGCCTTCTCTAGTCAGATTGCAAGTTCTAAATGTACCCATATATACACATACCTGGGTAACTCAAATTTTTAGAGTGCAGTCCTCACTGGCATTTGTATGAACTAGCCAAATAAAAATAATTCCTGACAAGCTTAATCAAAGAATCAGTCACAGAATCATATAATAGTTTGGGTTGGAAGGGACGTTTAAAGGTCATCTCATCCAGCCCTCCTGCAGTGAACATGGACAAATTCATTTTTCTTCTATTAAGCTGCCAAGTGGCCCAAGAACTGGAGATTTCTGATTAAGTTTTACTTTACTCATCAGAGATGGCCCTGGTTTTATCTTCTGTATTCACAGGTACAAGCATAAACTTACTTCATGTAAGTAAGTATCACCAAGTCAAAAAGAGCTATGTTTTTTCACCTACCTGTATATCTGGCAATATAAAACCTTGCTAAAATTTACTACCTCTGTCAGTCTATATTTCTGGCAGTGTGTCAGCTGTGAGTAAGTCACCTTGATATGGATGAATTAAACAAGTGTCTCTAATCTGGAACTTTGCATTTTGCTTGTTGGGGCAACCTCCTGAGGTAAAATTCATGGTTTTCATTAAGGCCCAATGCTTTCCATGTTTTTCTCTCAAAGCATACTAAAATCTTATTCAGTAATAATGTATTTATGAACCATATATGAGAAACTACTATTTCTTTGTTAATAAAGAAATAAAAGCAAATCCTATGCAATTAGGAAGAGCTCCATTCTTGAGTCATGGTTATAAGTATTCAGTAAGGTGAGGTATAAAATATCTTTAAATATTTTGCAATATTTGGCTGAAAATCCATCTGATCCTGATGCCTCCCTCAAGCTGAGAGATGGAATTTCTTCTATTTCTGTCTGATATGAAAATGACTGCATGTAGACTGAATTTTCTGGTGTTTGTGTGTGTATATGCACTTATGAGTAACACAGAGGCTTTCAGGGAAGAAATTTAAAGTCATACTGTATATATGTACATGTTATATATATTTATTTGTATAGGTACTTTCAGATATACAGCACTACCACAATTCTGATTCAAAATATGAGAAGGAGGAATATCATCTCACATTGATAACTCTCCATTTTTCTCAATCTGTGCCTCCCTATATAAAACAGATGGTTTGATATTTTGTAGTGGTATAGTAAGCATTCCCTCGTCCCAAGCCAAATCTGCCATCGGCAAATTCATGCTGTAAATTATAACTCAGTTGTCAAATTAAGAATGTGACGTTATAGGAGACCTTGTAGCACCAAGCAATAATTTACTCATCCCTATGATTTTATGCTATTAATTTTTGTTGTGTCCTTCAGACAGATGCCTTTCCCATGCTGTGAGGTTAAGAGACACACTTCTCTCTGCTCCCATTTCTTCTTTGTCACTAAGTTGATTTACTCCTCCCTGGATTTATCTCTTCTCTAGGCATGTTTGCTCAACCCCACTGAGAGTAACATCTTTCTGCCCTTGGACTTGAGAAAAGCCACTGAACTTCTACTTCACAAGAAAAAGAAGAGAAATACATGATCTTACTAAGGTATCCAAATGATTCTAATATATTATTCTTTAGCTTTCAAACACAATTGCTTATTGGTATGCATAAAAATAAGGCATGTCTCTTTTCTAACAACAGCTATTAAACTAAAAGATTATCATACGCAGAACATTTAAATGTTATCCTACAGCTGCAGACAGGACAGAAAAGATGCATGGTTATATCTTGTGAGAATGAAATGGTTGTGGCATTCTTCGTTTTCCTCATTTACATTCTTAAAAATAAATAAATGTGGAATTTATAAAATGTCAGTCTGTCCAGGATTATATTAATACACAGGCGCGCTGGCTGGGCCAGGAGAGCTGCAGCATGTCCAGAAGTGCCCAACACGAGAGGAGGACACTCTGTGGCACTGTGTGTGCCTCGCTAGCCAGCTTCCTCACCCGTGCGGTGGAAGGCACGGAGCCACGCTCACCCGGGGCTTATGGATTGCCCAATTGTAGCCAGAGATCAATGAGCGAGGCAGCCCTTCGGTCGGTATTCCAAGGGTTTATTGTAGAAACTCCCTCGAAGGGGTGCGAACACAGAGAAGGGGAAAACTTCTGTCCAGGATGCACTTAAAGGGGGTACAGAAAAGGAGGCGGGGATGGCATAGCAATGACCTATAGGAAGAAGGGAAGGACGGGCAGGTTAGGCTGCCTTTTCTTAGGAGATACAAGGGGTGTCTCTCAGCTGTCAATCAGACAGACCGAGCCTACAGCAGGTCACAGGAATTCAATGGGAGAAGCCATTCTCACAGAGGGGCGTTTAACCTTTGGAGCCAGCCCACCAAACCTCTTTATCTGGGCTATGTGGCCCCCTGGGCATTAATGTGGTTGGTTCAGTCACCACAACACAGGATGGAAAATTTCTTATGGACTCTCTACTTTCCCCATAATCAATACAAAATTCAAACTCTGCTATTGTCAGAACAAACACAAAAACAAACAAACGAACAAAAACAAAGAAAACCCAACAAAATAAACCAACCAAACAAAAAATTTTAAAATCTGTGAAGTAAAATGAGAAGACAGCATGTAAAGTAAAATGATAAATTCTTGCAAATAAAATGCTTTAACAATTAAAAATTAATTTTAAGTTTTAAAGCTGGAGTCTTCTCTGCCTTTACTAATAGTACATAAGCATAAATGAAGCTTTACACAATAGTAAAAACCTCTGATGAAATAATATTTTCTAAGACATCGAGAAATATTAGTTATGGTTCCTAATAAAGTTATTAAAAAGTGATTTATGGGATGGAAAATATACAAATAACAGTAGCATTTCTATAATGTGCTCTTCAGAAATTCAAATACTTCCCATTGATATTTCTATTTTTATACAGTGGGAAGGGTCTAGACTGGATTTACCAATAGCAGTTAAGAGATGTGAAAAAAGGGTACATGATTTTCAAACTCATACACGTCTAGCAACCAGCATTAACTCACAGGCACTTTGGAATGATTTTATTAGAGCACCATATGAGAAGATCAGATTGAAATTTTACTTCTTCTATGGTCTTTCATCCTTCATCAGCTTTTCGCAATGAAAAATTCTATTCCTCTACCAAATAGTTCCTGTCAGGAGACAGCACTGTCTTGTGAGGCTATTCATATGAGATCCCACTCCCAAAAGGCAGTTTGGATAAGGTACACCAATGATAGTCCTTCATCCTACTGTGTTAAACACCTACTCAAAAGACTGCATTCTCAAGCACCCATATGTTATATCACATGGAATATGATTCCTCAGTTACATACTATAAAATCTCCTCACAAAGCATGATAGGCCTACAGATTGCTTAAAATATTTTGAAATAATTACATATCTTATGACTCATGGGAGCCTCAGGGAACTTCAACATGGAGCGTGATGTAGCCTTCACAGTCTGCACATGGCCAGCTTGCTCCAAAGGGGGCTAATGTTAGGCAATGTGAATAAGCTGTTATCCTAAGACAGCTGCCTTCAAAGTCATAGGTCAATGCCTGGCTTTCTTTTTTGAGTAACACAGACATAGCTCATGAAGTGACATAGTTGTGTTCTAGAAGTACTTCCTGTCTCACAGCAAAGATCCAAATAAAGGGAAGTGTCTTCCAGTGCCAACAACCTCTCCCACAGCTTTCACTCTCAAATGCCTCCTGCTCCACACAGCACATCCTCATTTCTTCCCAGTCCAATGCTCCTGTTTTGCCAAACCCTTTTTCCCAAACCCACACGTTTTCCTTGCTTTTTTCCTCAGCACTGAGTTTTAGTGCAAGTGTGATGCTCCTTTTTCACTGCACCAGATGAATCAAGACACATGAAACCAGGAGAAAGACCCAAATATGGATGTAGCCTTGAGTTTTAGCACCTCAGGGGCTGAGTGAGAAGATGTCTGCATAGTATTCAGCAGGAAGAATGCTCTTTCCTTTTAGACATGACTTTTCATGTTGTTTGGAAATGCCTTTCACTGGCTTCATTTTTGTGTGGAGCGCAGTGCCTTCAGAAGGTGAGTGTATTGGTAGAGACAGTATCAGGAGTGCACTTGGTCTGGAGACCCAGGAATCAAAGGTGCATCTGACTGGTATCTGACCCCTGAGGCATCCACTTCTCTCCAGTGTTTTAACGCTAAATACTTAAATGAAACAAGAGGTAAAACAAAATCAAAAGCATGGACACAGCACTGAGTGCAGTTCTGCAATATTCTCCTCATAGGTGAAGTAACAGGATGGCAATGACATGGTGACTCAGTTTTCTGAATCCTTTACATCCTTTCTTTGCTTTGTTTTATTTTAGTTTTGGACTTAACAAAACTACTGATAATTTCATGAGACTTTCTGTTCATACTCAATATAAGCCATTGATTTTCAAGGGAATTGTAATAAAAATGTGCATTTTTAACTAAATGAAAATCTATGCTATGCAAATAACAATGGTTCTACCTTGAAGCTTATTCTTTCACTGCTTTTATGACTACCAGGAGAATAAAATTTACAAAGAAACAAAGAAAATAAAATTAAAAAAAAGAAAAGGATAAAACAAAAAACAACCAACCAACCAAGCCTACCCTCACCGCTGAAAAAATAAAAAGAAAACATACATGAGTACATGAGTGCCAGGCAGCTGAGAACTCAAATTTCATTAAGAATCAAATAGAACTGGTATGTTGGAAGTTTTGGATTCTAAGTCTAGGCATACTTAAGGTTGAAAAATAAAATACTGTATTTCATTTTTCATCCAGCAATAGTCCTGGAGTACTTAACTCAAAGCAACATTTGTCAGATGTCTCTTATATAGAAGTGCTGCATTTAGCATGTAGTGATTCAAATGAACTATTTCTCTCTTTATTCATAATATCGTAGTCACTCCTCTATTATTAGATAAGATAGACTTCTTTTTTAGTTAAATTAAATTAGAAAATTTTTATTTTGTGCCATTTGAAATAAATACTAAACAAAAACTTCTTGCCTGAAGTGTGTTTTTCACAGTCTGGAAGACAGACAAAGGAAGCTGAATAGCGCCTTAAAACCATGGGCATGAAAAGCAAACCATGGTGTCAGAGACCTAAATCAGACCAGCATAGGCAGCTTGGGGTCTGAATTAGACATGGATAACACATAGAGTTTGTTAAAACAGAATAGACAAAACCAGGCAAGGTGATGGATGGACAAAACCAACTAGAGACTTTGAGTGTCCTCACTAACCTTAAGCACACTCACAGGACAGAGTGGATGACCACTTGAAAGTTTTCTGTCTTCCCACCGACATCCAAGGAAACCTAGATGACCTTAGGCTCTATTTTACTTTTTAGTAGCCAGGTAAATGATATAAATCACATTTTATTTTAAGAAAATTGTCTGGATTGCTTCTGTTTTCAAGAATGTGAACATTTCATCATGTTTGGAACAGAAACTGCTGGCATTGAGTTCAATAGGACATTTTAGAAGTTCAAATTTTATTTGCATTCTAAAGTCAGGCATGGAAAGAGCTACACATAAAAACACAGCATGGAAAGCATAATTTTGTTTTCCAACTTTCTTTTCATGTTGACAATAAGTAGCAGATGTCATGTGTTGATTATGATTTACAAAGATTGGCAGAGACAGTGCAGATTGAAGCTGTGCAAAATGGCCTCTGTCCTGCCCCATTTTAGTGTATTATCTCCCATTACATGAAGTTATCTTTCTAAAGTAAATGCTGACATTGTCCATATGTGAAAAAGGATGTGTTGGAAAGCATTTTTCCATTTTCTATTTGCCTTTTTGTAGGTGTTTCTAACTTCAGGGAAACAACCAGCATCATCCACAATTGTTAGAGGAACATCAAACTGAACAGCCCTTGGCTTCTGAAGTATAAACTGTTTAGCTCTGGCTTTAGCAAAGAATATAAAATTGGATGTTGATTCCTAAGTAGCTCAAAAGTACTTATAACAGTGACAAGCTCTGCCACTTGTGCTGAAGTGTAATAATAAAGAGCAAACAAACCTAAAGACCTTGGTGTCTGCCGGAGGTAGATGCAATGCATCAGATATCTACTCATGATAAGACTTTTCTGAAATACTGATGCATCTATAATAACATCTGGAGACAAAATATTCCCATTTTCCTCCAAGACAGAAAAGGCTGCACTTTCCTCCCTGTCTTAAATATCACAGCCTCGTGACACATCATTTTCTCAGTTCATAGACAGTGTCCTGTCTCATTTGCTGCATCGAATCCTCTGAAAAGCTCATGTGATTTTCAGCTTTGTCCAAGCATTTTCTGAAAGTATCTAATTTTGTCTTGAAGAAAATGTAATTTCTTAGTTCACTAATACAACCATTCACTTTAGCCATTCCTTCTCTAATTTTAAAGATTATGTCTTTTTCTGATCTCATTATTATTACACTTGTCATTCAAAATGAGAGGAGGAGGGAAAGAATTGGAATTATGACTCCCTGATGAATTCCATCTGTGCTTATGGAAATCAGTGATGTGATGTTCATTTTAAAGTGTCATCATAGTAAAAATAGAAGTCAATTCAAGAGCAATAAATTACCCAAGCTTGGAAGGCAAACATCATGAAACTGAGGCACATATTTTTCTTATTATCTGCAAGTTCTACTGTAACAACTAAGAACCATAGGCACAACAAAACCACTGGTAAAGAAAAAAGGAGGAAGGAAGGAAGGAAGGAAGGAAGGAAGGAAGGAAGGAAGGAAGGAAGGAAGGAAGGAAGGAAGGAAGGAAGGAAGGAAGGAAGGAAGGAAGGAAGGAAGGAAGGAAGGAAGGAAGGAGTCAAAAGAAGCAAACATCCCCCCAAAAACGTCAGCAGATGCTTATTCCTATTTCCTGTTTCTTTCACACAACTGCATATGATTTTCAGTCAGTTACATCACTTTCAAATTATTACATCTTATAGATCCCATCTTTGCCAAAGAATAAGATTTTTCACCAAGTACAATACAGCTAGCTCTCCAAACAATAAGAATTTACACCAGAGTAAGTCGTACCAAGATAGAAAATTTTTAATTATGCTAATATTTATTTACTATTAAAATTTTTAAATTCTTTTCTCTGAGCAAGGGGAATTCAGAAAACCTATCTGTCTTTCCCATGTCTTCTGAGTTGTGAAGCTCAATCCATCGACATAAAAGGTCTTGGTTTTTACTCTGGTATTTGAAGACCAAAAGCAAAGTCTGAAAATAACCAATCCATTTGGTATCCTCCAGTGAGGAAAGAACTTTATTTTCTACAATAAATTAATTCCCTGAAATGGAGGAGATTTTTATGTTATTTCTAGCTTTCCTATGTTATGGTCTCACTCAAAGAGGCATACATACAAATATGCACATTAAAAAGTACGAATTTAGCAAAAAAGAATATGACACATATGTCCCAATATGTATATGACCACAGCCTTGAGCACAGATTTTGTCTATCCCATTTTCTCTTTGAATGGATATTTCCAAATCATTAAATTTAAAACCTGACTTAAAGAAAACCCCAAAATTTACCAAAGGTTCTTTTCTCCATGCTGTATGAATAGAGATGCAGAAAAGAAGGACAAGTAGCTGCTTTAATCTTCTATGTAGGAAAAACATCAAGTCAAGGCTGATTCCAGCTTTCTGATAATGAATGTACAAGTACGTGGAGATAATACCTATAGCAAAACAAGGTTGTGTAAAGCTGCAGAGATCTCTTCTGACCCCGGTTCAGAAATAAATTCTAAGTAAGTAATACTATTAGCCACAACTCTTTAGACACTTATACCATAAAATTTCTTAAGGTTGAATTTTATTGTCTAACTTTGCCGAAAAATAGAGCAGTTATCTAAATAGAAGTGGTTTACACTAAGCAGTGAAAGAAGCATAGCCAAGTACACAGTAACAAAGTATCATTACTAAGAGGCTTATGGTAACATATGACCTAAATTTCTATTTTCTTCTAATTTAAAATATGTGACATCAGTTTCTATCTTTTTGCCATGGCCCCATTCAGTTTTGTGGAGGTGTACCTATGGAGCCCTTTCCATATGAATTTCATTATGGAGAGATATATTAATCTATCGCAAAGTCTATCTTAAAAACATGGATAATTAGGTGTGGAGTAAATAAGAGGAATAAAGATTTTATAAAGAGCTTTTTGCTTCTCCTTGACTTGACGATGTCACTATGAAGATCTGTATTTCATGACCTCTGACCACTCACCAGTTAGGACAGATGGTTGCATTATGTGTAAATGTGGCTGAGCACAACTTTATTGGGTCCCTCTAACACAAAAGACTCAGCAATACAAGTGATGGTGATGACTTATGCCTTTGGAAGTTGGCTGTTACGCAAGCCAAAATTACCTTGGAGCTTGTCAAGGTGTATACCGCAAACCCGTGTTTGCCTGCTGAATAAACATGTCTGTGTTCACAGTTTGAAAACCAGGTTCAACAATCTGAGGAAGCTTTTGGAAGAAGTAGATGAAGTCACGAGAAAGTAAACAAACTTATATATGATATATGGTGTATATATTACATTTGTATATATATCCCTGCGTTACCAGTATATTATGACATTGAAGTTGAAAGGATGTTATTTAGTTGCTTGATTTTCTGCCTTACCTTCAGCATAGGCAGAGAAAATAGACTACTCAGATGCAATCTTTTTTACAGGCAGTTACTTGCACTCAATGAGATTGCAGTCACTAAGCTTCTCCTGTTTTGCAATGACTTTTCTTTTTTGTTATGTAAATAACTGCAAGGTATATATATCAAATAAGTAGCTTTTGCAATCTCTCAGTTACACCAAATACCAAGTGTACTTCTGCAAACTTCTGTTTTCTTATGTTAATGAGAAAAGCCAGTGTGTTTTGTAACATATAAAATACCAATAAAAGCCTTATGTTGTTGGACTAGGGAATGAGCACTGCAGGGAGACTTAACTTGAACTGCCTTAATCTGTTGGTAATGTTTAAAAACAGTGTTCTCTCCAGTTTGACAGCCTAACCACAGGAAAGGAAAAAAAGTTATCGCTCTTTCATACAGAAATCTTCATCTGGGAAAAAATCCTAACCAAAACTGTGTTGTTTGAAAGCATGATTCTTTCACCCTATAGTACTTTCTTCTGGTTAGAAGTCACTGCTTCAGAGAAAGAGAAAAAAACAGGTATCTGGATCATCTCTCTGGCATAGAATCATAGAATTCTTGTATGGACCATTCATAGAATCGGAATGCTTCTATGAACCATTCACAGAATCATAGAATGGCATAAAATCATAGAACGGCAAGGGAATAAAAAAGCCAGGCACAAAGACTCAAACCATTCCTTGGGAAATGATGAGCAAAGTACTTAAACCTGTACTTGACATTTAGAAGTGTTTGAGTGCCATTGATTGTAATTGGTGCATGTGCATATTTAATGAGCTCATATTTCAAAGATACTCCTAAATAAGAATATTTTTATATAATGTTTGTTGCTACAGACCTAAAGACTGAGGCATATGAATGACGCCAGGTTTTCAGAAAGAGATAATACCTGATACAACTGAGAAAATCTGTCTTTTGATAGAGAAATCTCCTGAGCTTTGGAAAAACTCTGTAAGATTATCTGCTTTGTCTGACTGTATCAATTGTTTTTATAAGAGATATTATCTTCCTACAAACCATTCTGCAATGGGACTTCAGAGTTTCATTCTAATCTGAAAAGGGGCTCTGTACAAAAATGTTCATACTCCAGAAATCTCTATTTCATGTGTACACAATCATTTCTACCAAGAGGATGTTTATCCTTCAAGAGCAAGTACATCTGGAGCTCCTGTTCCTTTTTTTTTCTCTGATATTGCTAAAAGAACATTGCACGTTGTAAAGATGAGGGTTTAACTGTGTATATTGTACTAAGGTTTTGGTAAGGTTCAACAGCAGTGTTAGTAGTTCTGAGGCATGAAAGCATCAATGTCAGTGTAAGATGTGTTCTTCCCCCACTTGTACACTGAGCTAAATGGCTCATTGCATCTCCTTTGTGACTGCAAGCCCTACTTTTGAGATTTTTTTTTTATTTTATTTTTTTTTTAATCACATTCAGTAGCAAGTTGGTATTTTACACAGCTGGAGTAATGTCTGCTTTGGATACCTGGGTTTTTCCCTTCTCCCCTGTCAAAACTATACACACTATATGCACAAAAATTTTTAACGACTGAATTCAAAAAACATATGTATGATCTAGTGCTCATCTAAAGTTTCTAATTCCAGACATACGCTAGCAAATCAATGTCAGAAAAACTTCTCTAAAATTAAAATAATATTAATGTAATAAAATAAATATAAATCCAAATGCATATAATAGCACTCTAACTCCATCAGTCATAACTCAGGAAAGCAAATACTGAATGATTTGCTGTTGCCACAGGAGACCAAAATCTCAACCAGAAATTAATTATAGGTATAGTAGTGACTGGCACAGAAAGCCAAGTTGTACATTTATTTTTCCTGTATTTTGTCAGTTGGGCTTTTTGTTTGCATAACCATGGGATGGCATGAAGCCAGTTCATTGTAAATTTGGACAGAATCCCTTGGGTTTTTTCCAGTTCTACAAAAGATGAACTGAAGCATGTTCAGTTTCACAAATCTGCATGAGTCATGTTTTGGTGTTGCAGGCAAACTTGGTGTTCTTAGCTAAAGCATGGTTGAGTCCCTGCTACTGTGTCCATACAGGTAAATAAAAGACGGGCAGAGATCAATCACCGTGCACAAAGCCAAGTGACTTGTACCAGGTCAGGGCTCATGCTTCTTGTTGAATGCTCATTCTGGAGAGAAAGCTGATTTCAGGGAACCGCAGAAGAGACAGGGTTCAGTGACAGTTCAGTGGTGCAGATAACCAGTCATGTAATTCTTGGGTTTGTTTCGTAGAGTCATAGAATAATAGAACTGGATTGGAAAGGACCTTAAAGATCATGTGGTTCCATGTCTCCTGCCATGGGCAGGTAACTTCCCACTAGACCAGGTTACTCAAAGACCCAACTAACCTGACCTTTAACACTTCTCTAGATGGGGCATCCAAAATTTCTCTGGGCAACTTGTTCCAGTGCCTTACTCCCCTGATAGTAAAAAATTTATTCCTAATATTTAATCTAAACATACCATCTTTTTAGTTTAAAATCATTCCCTCTTCTTCCATTACTACAGGCTCTTTTAAAAAGTCCCTGCCCAGCTCTCTTGCAGCCCCTTTGGGTACTGGAAGGCTGCTATAAAGCCTCCCTTGAGCCTTCTCTTCTCCAGGCTGGACAATTCCTGTTTCTCCTAGGGAGAGGTGATCCAGCTCTCTGTATTGCATTTGCATATCAAGGCTTTGGTAGCAGGGGGGCTACAGGGCTGGTTTCTATAAGAAGCTGCCAGAAGCTTCCCAGGTGTCTGACAAAGCCAATGCCAGCTGACTCCAGGATGGTCCCACTGCTGGCCAAGGCTAAGCTGATTAGAAATGATAGTAATGTCTCTGTGATAATATGTGTAAGGAGGAAAAAAATGTTATTGCACAGATGTAAATGTGGCCAGAGAAGTGCAGAGTGAGAATATGTGAAAAGAACAGCCCTGCAGACGCCAAAGTCAGTGGAGAAGGAAGAACAGAAGATGCTCTACACATCAAATTACTGAATTGTGTAGGCTGGATGGGACTTACAGAGATTTCAGCCTAACCTCCTGGTCAAAACAGGTCCAAATAGAACAGGTTATGTCTGGCTGAGTCTTCTGTATACTGAGGCATGGAGAGTGCAACCTGCCACATGCTGATAGACATGGCAAAAAAAAAAAATCCTGTAAATTAAGTTTAATAAATAATTATTTCCTGTGCTCCAATGTATGTCCATTGCCCCTTATCCTTCCACTATTCACTTCAGAGAAGAGTCAGGCTCCAGTTTCTCTTCATTCACTTCTAGTTACCCATGGAGAGAACAAGATCTGCCCTAAGTGTTCTCTTCTTAATGTTGAACAGATTTAGCTCTCTCAGCCTTTCTTCGTATCCTATGTGCTTCAGCCAGCTGACCTTCTTGGAGTCCCTTCCGTAGAATTACTCAGTACACGACTGCTTTTCCTCTGTTGGGAGCTCTAAAACTGGGCAGTTGTGGCTTCACAATTGCTGGAGAGAGGGGAAGAATCTATTTCCCTGACAAAACTGCTGATCCCAACATGTGCTGTTGCATGAAATCATTCCATCCGAAATGCAAATCGGAAAAGGATCCTCAAACGTATCTAAAAAAGCAAACATTATTTCTGACCAGAGTTTTTGGGCTTGTTAAGAGAGACCACTAAATTAGTTAGACTTGATCTATCCATGGATGCAGTATCTACAGCAGCCCATTCTGGAATATCTACAGGTCAACAGCACTGGTTATAGAGCAGTACTGTCAGAAGCTCCTCACAATACCTGTTTTCATATTTTCATTTCACTGGAGTCAATACAGCACTTCATGGATATTGAATGGGTTTCACCAACAGAAATTCCATGCATATGCTGTGCCCCATGCAGTGTGGCATAGATCCCACAGAGCACACATAGTACTGAAAACACACCTGCTTATACCTGAGACTGCCCCATTATGAAACATTCTGATTCAAAATGCAGTGGAGCCAGCATGCCCAGAATTGTGCTCTTTCAAGCGATGATTCAGTTGACAGCTACAAATGATATTTAACTATGTGGGAAAAGCCAAATATGTTCACAAGTACTTGCAGGACCGGTGTAGCATATAAAGGCTGATAGCGGAAACTTTGGGAATAAAGGCTCAGGATTATAGCAGAGGCATCAAGGGTATAAAACAACACCCAGACGGTCACTGAAAGAGTTTTCAGTTTTGTGAGCAGGTAGAATCAGTTTTAGAGCATAAAAAATAGGAGAAGGAGCATGTACACAACAAAAGTAAGACAGTCTATACAAAGTGAAAATGCAAAGTAGGTAATGGGAAGATGGAAAAGACTGTCATAGGAATTCACAAGTAAGGATGAAAACCACCACTGCTTATTTGCGGCTGGTCCTTCTTCCCCTGGAGGAGAAACAACTCAGCTTTTAGAGTTGTTCTTCACTATATTTTACTTCTGTGACTGAGAAATCCCACATGAAATGTTAGGCTTTATTTTGTCGTTGAGTTGAGCATGTTAGCATTTGAAAGAACAGTTTGTGTTTGTGCTCTTTATCATGTGTGCACGTGTTTTTTCTGCTCCAGCCTTCATGGGAAGGTGGCTAATATCTCAGCATGAGTCAAAGTCAGCTCCTATGGCAAGTTATCTGCACATATGTGGTCTGCAACACACTAGATCATTCCACAGGGTGCTGCATGAAAGTGGACAGTAATAAGAAATGGTGATAATTACAGTAGTCAGCTGGTGAAAAGACATCTGTCAATATAGCAACAATATCTTTGCTGATCTTTCTCATGTTCACAAGGAAATCTGAGCAGTCTATTGCCACGAAGACATTTGGTATCGGTAAGCCACCTGTAAAACACACTTGGACAGGGGGATGAAGAAAGGTGAATTTAAATGTTTAAATTTTAACTGAGGTGGTCTACCCTTGTTCCTTCAGAAAGCCTGTAGTAAAAAATACACTGGTACATTAAAAAAAACCCCAAACACCTAACTTGGTTTCTAAAATGCAATTGAAGCAAAAATGGAGGTTCAAGAAAGTGAATCAAAGTCTGAATATCTTTAGGCATATGAAATTGGTCATTATTGCTTTTTTAACCAGAGGGACCTGGATGGAGTGGTTGTACTATATTTATACTGTGGGAAAACCCATGGAAGAGATCACTTCTTATCTGTGCTTGACCACCTCCTGAAATTAGACTCTGAAAGTAAAATGTCTGCATGTCTGACTTGTTAGGTGCACAAAGAAAATACCAAACACACTGAAAATCAAGCCCCAATCGAAGGATACTCACCTCGAATGTCTCTGTTGAAAAAGAGACACTTATTTAAACAAAATTTAGAGAAAAATCATAATCTAGGTTTTGATTTGCTTTTCCTTAGTGGGCGACACCTTTCCTTTCTGGCTGCAGGAGTTTAGGATTACCAGCTTCCCTTTCTTTTACATAAGCTGTTGTGAAGAACACCTTAAATCTCCCTTTAGATAGAGACATAAATCCATTAGACCACCTTTCCGAAGGGGTAAATGATAAGAATTTAGATAACAGTCTTATATTTGTAAATCCTGATTTAAAGTTGTTTTTCAGATTTCTGAAATCTTTTTGTTTACACAGAACATTCTTCCCTTCTGCCTCCCATTACTTTTAAACCGTAGTTGTCTGAAGCTTTCCTTAGTGCTTATTCATGACTGCACTGGCTTTCAACTTTCTCTTGATATTGAAATGGCTAAACTGTGAGTTTATAATGTATGATTTAGATTTAGATTTTTTCTTTCTTAAATGGAGAATAAAGATTAAAGGAGAGCACAGCTGCAGGAAGCATTGAAACCCTGAGTACTTTGTCATTTTGAAATCACCCTCCAATTGCCACACATATACATAATAAAATCTGATTCTATGCTGTCACATTTATTGTTCAACTGAATTTCTTACATAATTCTCATTACTGATGTCATTACTGAGTAGGAGAATCACAGTAATCCGTAACTAACATGATAAACTCTCCTGAGCACAATAAATAAAAATAAAGATAACCATTCGGTAAGTAAGAAAGAAAAAGCAATAGGAGTAGCAGCAGCTAGAAATGAGCCATGAGGGGTGAGTGCTACAGGCTGTTATTCATATTTATTATCTTTCATGAAGCTCCCACATGCATTATGCACTTAAAGGTGAAAATGCTCAAGATATGTGAGATGCAAATAGATTGGCAGAGGACAGGAATATTTGCAGTGCCTTCCTCCCGTATTTTAATTTCCTTCTCTCCAACCTATCCTTACAGATAGGTAGATGTTAGTACTGATTCTAGTTTGGAGAGCTCTGTGATGGAAGAGTCAGGATTACCCTCATTCGTTGTTAAGCAACAGTTGTTAAGCAACAGTACATAATAAAGCTGCTCTGCTGCAGAAACGTGGTATGCCAGACATACTGTCTGTTATTAAATGGCTTCTTAATATTGGAAGGAGCATCAGGCTTGATTTTATGTTCTGCTGGATTGATATAATACTAGAGAATTCGTACATGTTTTAACATTGAAGTACACTGACAGGCGATTGAAATCCCTAAGTTATAGAAGGGTAAAACATACTGGACAAAAAAAAACGTAAGCAATGACTTTGTGGAAGTGTAATTCCTTGGTTTTTTGCAGATTTTTTAGTTTCTTCCCAAAATAAATTAATATTTCACATTACTCAGATTTTCTACAACTCAATTTTTTTTAAATATATTGTGTGACTTCCTCCAAATCCAGTTTCTGGCTAGGAGACAAGAAAAATCTAATTAATAATTTTTAAGTTGATATTTAATAAAAACGAATCCTATCCAAGCAGATGGGACATAGTATAGCATTTTTTTAAAGTGTTTTTTTTTAGTCTCCGGTGTCTAGCCAGTTTTCTCCCACTCTGGGAATTCTGGCTAATGATTGGCTATTATGGAGAAAATTCAGTAAACACTCTATATCGATTCACACTGCATATAAATAAGCCATTTCAATCCATAAATCAACTTATTATAAATGATTTTGTATGCACCATGCTGAAATACACTTCACAGTGAAAATACACAGTAGAATATTTTAGAACAACTTACTTAATACTGTTTGGGTTGTTCAAGATTAAAATTAAAAGAATAAACTTCTGAAGGAGAATACTATCAGCTTCCAGAAATTAAGCACAGTCTTGCCCATCTTCTCACTCTTGTACCCTGTGTGTTGTGGGAACTATATCTGGAATGGAGGGAGGGAGATTTTAATATGTCAGAAAAACATCTTAAAATGGAGCCTTTAGAAAAGGAATAGTGTATCTGGGGAAAGACAAGTAAAAGGAGCTCAAGCCGTGCTTGACTCTGCCCTCTTTAGGTTTAATGAGAATTTGATGTTGACATCTGAAAATGAAAGCAGGTTTCAGCCCATCTTCTTCACATTTCTGACTAAGGGAAGAAAAGAAGATAAGGACCCTTTGTCTCCAAGACTGTCCATGCAGTGACATTGCTGCATGCTGTCTTCTCACTTGCCAGTTCTCTGCGATCTCCTCTGCAGCAGCTGTATATGAAGCCTGAAGTTGGAGCTCTGACAAGAATAACTAGCTCTGCATTCATTATTTCTCTAACCAATTAGAGAAGAGGGTAGATAAATTGCTAAATATTCTGTCAAGTCAACATAGCTTTAAAAGAAAAAAACCTCAGTTTCCAAAAATATTTTCTGTTATAAATTGTTTTCATTAAGAGTAGCAGACTGTCCGTCTTATAATAATTCCCTCTGTCTCTCCCTGTAGATCAAGAAAGGAGTCCTTACTCAGCTTATATTTCATCCTTATTCATACAGCACTTCTGCTGACTCTGAACTGATCAAGGGAGGAAACCTGAGTCAGGAATTGGCTGCAAATTAGGGAAGATGAGGCAGCTACTTCCTAGTTTAATGGCTAGAAGCACAACAATAAATCTCTATGTTTCCCCATTTAGAGAGCTAATCGGTACATTTACACAGCTGGTGCTAGCTTTCTGTAGTGGGTTGTTTTGTTTGTTTATTTGTTTGTTTGGTTTTATTTTGCATTTAGCTGTAATGAAAAAGGTGTATATATGCATATTTGACTTAAATACTTCACAAAGCTCTGGGAGTTGCAAATGGGCCTATCAAGAGCCTCTGTTTCACTAAACCTGTGGCATCTAGCAGCAAACTTTAAAGTCAAACATTATTGTGGTGTTACAGGTCTCTGTCCTTATTCCTATACTGGAGGTGGACATGAGAATGCCATAAGAGCTTCAACAGGATCTCTGCACCAGCCAAAATGCTCTCAAGACAGAGGGACAGTACAACTGTCACACTGGATTAGAGTCAAGGTCTATCTAGTTCAGTGGTCAGAACCAAAAGGAGGTCAGTAACCAACAGGTGTGAGATAACACAGCCACGCAGCCTCCTTTTGGATAGCAAATTGGCAGATAAACTGTTACAGGGCAAGAAAGTTTTAGCTCAGTTCTAATCCACACGAGGTTGCCTCAGTTACTATAGCTCAGCTAAGGGTTTGAACAAGTAAATGGATATTTGCAAACAGTTCAGCAATACCTTGTGACAAAAGAAAGCAGAGGGAAAGAAAACAAACCCTACACTGCAGGTAAGAATTAGTCAAGCTGATGGGAAAAGTTAAAGAATAAGCATTATCTGATTTTAAAAAAAAAACAAACTAAACAAACAAACCAAATGCCATATTGTTTAAATGTTAACTGATTCTCTGATCAGCCAACCCAGATCTATATATTTTCTTTTAAACTGGCGTAACACAATCCACATTGCTACCAAAACAAATAAAAAACAGACAAACAAAACCACCTCAAAAACAAATGAAAAAAAACCAGTCCAAATTCATTTCTGTGTGATCACTGGAGGTTCCTTTCAGCAATTTTTATCATCCATGACTGCTTCATACAACTTCAGAGAATCTGTAGCTCTGTTAATAGAGACTCTTCTTTATTTTGCAGCTCTCCTGAGGCTATCACTCTTCAGCTTTCCTCATGCTTCTACAGTCCAGCAACAAAAATAACCTCAAGAAAGTTGGAAAAGACAGATCCTTCTTATAATTATGACAAGTAGTTAAGCCACCCACTTGTACTGTAGTATCTGTGAGACTGAACTGCCAAAGAAGATACACACACACAAACTCGCACAGGCAGGCTCAAGCACACAAATTAGCAATGCAGATAAATCTGTGCCATCAAGGTGAACTATCAGTGGAAGCTCTTATATGAAACTCTGAAAATGTCTCCTACTGCGCTAATCTCATTTATTCCACATGGTTTGTTCAACTCCAGAAATAATTATGCCAAAAAGACTGACTGGGGTAGGACCAGGAATGACCTCATTAGCATTTAGTGCCATCACCATAAAATGGAGAAGATAATCAGAAACAGGGTGAAGAAAGATAAAAGGAGAGAAGTATAAAAAGAAAAAAAATTATTTTTTTTGGCATTGTACTATTGGAGTTTGATGGATCCCTGTTGTCAAATGGGTGTAATTTGTAAAGATCAATGGTTTTAGTTAAACTGCAGTCCATAGTATCTCATCATCTAATTCATCTACACAGCATATGCTTTTTTCTTTTTTTGGAGAAAGGAGCATAAGGTCATTCTCAAGATTTTTTATTGATGGGGTTTTTTTTTCCTTTTCTGTACAGCCTAAATGAACTGTAAAACTCAAATACTTAATGGGTATTTTAGCCAATATTCTTTGTCCCCTAGGTGAAATATGCCTGATAATGATTGGAAAGATCTTGTTTCAGTACTTCCCATAAAGAAGAAGCACTTATCAGAAGCTTCTGTTGAAAATGCTGCATACTACACCAAGCTCCAAAACACAAATTCCAAGGGTTGCCATAGAGCTATCTGCATTTCTCCAAGACCTTCTCTCTTCTTTTTTTACCTACACATAAAGTACACACTCTCACATGTCAGAGTTCATGAGCTCTGTTCTTAGCAGCTCCAAAGTACTTAGGCTATCACACAGTTCCTCGAGTTCGCAGTGACTCTTCCCTCTCCCTTGCACCTTGTGCTGATGGACAGTTAAGTTTAGGATGCCCACCAACATTAGTTTTCCTAGTACTTTCCTTCTCCCAATCCCTGTTGATGAGCATGACGATTATCTGACCACTGACTTAGGAGACTGCCAATAGCAGATACTCTTCTGATCTTGCTGGTGTAGTACTTTCTTACCTCTGAGGGTCAAACAATTATCAGTTTCAGATTGTCTGGAAGAGGCACTAAGAGATCATATAAGCGATTTTAAAGGAATTCCATGACAGATTCAAATATAGACACTTAATTCCCCTTGATAGTAGGATTAATCATGTGTTTTCACAGCCCAAAGCGAGATTTTACTTTTTAATTCTAGTTTCAATTTTAATGTTTGGATTAAAATGTATGCCAATTTCTATCCTAGTCAACAATGTCCAGAGACTCTTATGAGTTCATTACAGAGCAACAGTAATTCCTGTTGTACTTTTCAAAGGGTTTGAAATATTTTGTCTTTCATTTTTATGAAGCTATGAGACTTTTAAAAACATCTTACAGCATTTGAACAAAGTAGACTCTGAAATCAGCTATCAGTATCATGATTATACTTACATGTATAAAATATACTTTTATACAACCTCGAAGAATCAAAAGCTAACTATCATCTGGCTGCTTTGTTAGCTAGAAGATATGAAATTTGCTTTTCCTTTCAATTTTAATCAAGAATGGCAAAGTCTTTAGTGAATTCTTCCTACAAATGACAATTTGGTGAGCCTTAGAGAACATCCCACTTTAGATGTGTTTTCATCCAATGGAAATTAATTGACCCATATTCCTAAGAAGTTCTTGCTTTACATTAGAATGCACATTCTCTGCAAAAACTAAATTTTGCATAATACGCCCCTTTTATCTTCATATCATACAGACACTTGCTTGTCTGAATCCTTCTTACACTGTTTCTTTCAGTGATTATTTCCAGTTACTGTCTGATTCTGTTGAATCATTTTCTTTCTTGTAATTAAAAAAAAAAAAAAAATCTGTGCTTGTAGAGCATTTTCTATTGAAAACTGACTATGACTTCTATGTATTTTCATCACATTTTGGTCATGTAATTAATTTTCTCCTATGACCCTCTGCCAAACAGGAGTAATTCAAAGAGAGCTACTTCTTAACTAGTGCCATCTTTGATCTTTGACTTTCAACTTTCTATTTTTTTCTTTACTTAACTCTGTGGATTGATCTGGCCTTTACTTGTCAGCAGTGACTATTGCAAATAGAGGTTCCAGCAATATCTGCATGCCAAGATTTGCAGAATTCTTCTACCTTTCTGGTTTTAAGAGAGGAAGTACTTCCCTCATGCTATCTCTTCTGGTGTAGTCCTTTATATTAATATTAAAATGCGCCGCCGGCACGCTGGCTGGGCTGGGATGGCAGCAGCTTGGTCCAGGCGTGTCTCACACAAAGGAAGGACGCTCTGGGGCACCTCGGTGCCTCGTTTGTCAGCTTTTTAGCCTGTGCGGTGGAGGACACGGGGCCTAGCGTACCGGGGGCTTTGGATAGCCCAGGCGCGGCCAGAAAATGAGTTGCTCAGAGGTGGCTCTCGGCTGGTGATTCAAGGGTTTATTGTAGAAGCACTCTCAAATGGTCCGGAAGCCGAAGAGGCCAAGGCACAGTAATCAGGGCTTCATAAGGATCAGGGAAGGGGGCGGGGTGACACCACAGGGACCCATAGGAAGAGGAGAAGGGTGGGACAGGCCCGGACACCTTCCCTTAGGGGACACAAGAGGTGTCTGTCAACTGTAGACAGAACCACCCCTCAGGAATCCTAGGAAACCAAAGGTAGAAGCCATCTTCACAGAATGGGGGTT